>PVLD010003449.1:0-43716 GCA_004027595.1 Dinomys branickii
CTGACTAAATTTGCATGTCTATATATGGGTCCATACATCTACAATTCGAAGATATCAATGGATAAAGCAACAACTACTGTTGAGACCATATCACCTTGTCTATAGATTAGTTGTGATTGTACTATTTTCTATGATAATGGGTGTCTGTTTGTCAATATGTTTTTGTGCTTTTATGTTTCTAAAATAAAAAAAAGAAAAAGAAAAAAAAAAAAAAGAAATCCACCATCTCTTATGTTCAGGGAAATGAAAGAATCACCCTTCTCCCACATGCTTTTGAAAAGCCTTGCCATCAACTCTTCTCACAACTCCTATGCCACTCAAAGATGACACCTTGATTTATCTATGACAAAACCAAACGGAGACCTTTGCCCTTTTGTGTGACTCTCCAACACTCTATTTTTTCTGTCTTATGACTTGGTAACAGAGATGAGACATTTCTCCCCAGAAATTGATACATTTCCTCTTTGTTGGCTGAGACTTCTGCTTGCAAATCATACCTAACCCATACTGGTCCACTCCTTTCTATGAAAGTACAAGGCAAAGGCATGGTTCCTAAGAATCTAGCAGCCTGACCCAGGAAGATCATGTGAGACTGAGCCTGGGAAACTTAGTGGTTTAGCTAGCCTCTGACTCAAAATTTTATTTATTTTATTTTTTTATTTATTTTTATTTTTTTTGGCGGTACTGGGGATCAAACTCCGGACCCCGCGCTTGCTAGGCAGGCGCTTATACCACTGAGCTATATCCCCAGCCCCCTGACTCAAAATTTTAAAAAGGCAGAAGAGATCTTGGGATGTAGCTGCAGAATGTATTGTAATGAAAAATGTCCTGGGCTCAACCCCTAGTACTGAAAGTAAACAGCATAAGTAAAACTACCTTAACAAGACCTTGTGACCTTTGGATCTGGAGTGCTGTCTCTTCTGCAGTACCACTAATACTCTCCTTCTTTGTTTGGTATTTGTGTTCGAGAAAAGAATCCTGAAGAGTGAATTTCAGGTAGAGAAAGAAGATGGGGTATTTAGAAATGAGTTTCATGGTAAAAGGGACCTCATATAAACCTGGAGCTGAGACACCAGAGAGGATGTGAGCACAGAGATGGGGAGGTGACTATGCTGCCCATATTTTAAAGGGCATCACCTTAGCCAAGTATTGATTCTTAGTTTACCATAAAATAGGGGAAAATAATAACTATCTTATGAAGTAGGTCACATGTGCCAAACTCCTGGCACATGAAAAAGCTTAGTAACTGAGTGGCATGCCCAGGAGAGTCCTAGGCATGCAGGAGGTTGGTAAAAAGCATTCCTTAAATGGTTGAGGGATGAATTTCCCCATATCATTTCCCACACTCAACTGAATTATCATAGCAAACTGTGCTGCCAACTGGATTAAAACCCAATCAGAGACTGATCTGGTGAGAGTCCCAACCTGGATTAAGATGTGCCACTGTGGCTTCAGCTTCCTCAAATACAAACAAGAACAGAGCACATGTCTCGGGAGGGCATCCACTCAGGCTAAGGTTAGCAAGATTTTGTCCCTGACAGAGTGAGCAGGGTTGAGCTGGTTTGAAGACCTCTGGACTCACCCTGGGCCCTGGATATTAGAAGACTGACTCTGTGTGAGCCCAGCACCAGCCTACCTATGACCACTAGTGGAAGTTGCAGTGAATATGGACAATTGGTTAGGAGGGATAAAAATGTATCCTAAACCAACTGTACTAAGTGCAATATGTTTTTGATATATTTAACGGAACAGAAATTTTTATTTTAACCAACATTTATGGGCACTACTAGTATTCTGTGGAGGAAGCAAAAACCTGGTGGAGAGAGATAGCAGGTATGGGAATCATATTATTTTTATCATAACATTAGGGCACTCGGTGTTTTCCACCCGCAGGGCTCCTTTCTCCCCCTCTCAGCCTGGGAAAACAAGAGATTATGGATGGAGGCTCCCACTATTCAAAGCTCCTGCTCTGTTAACCCTTCCTCCATTGCAATCCTGGCACCAGAGATCACATTATTTAATGCTAATGTATTGTTTTTCCACTGCCTGGCTCTGAGAGATCCAGATTCTTGGTGCCACAGATTCAAGCATTAGCCAAAGCAATAAGGATGAGACAATTCTTCATTATCATCCCTGGAAGCTACTCAGTGACAATGAGGGAACTGCAGCTTGGGTCTGTGAGTGTTTTTATACATATGCAGAAAACACATTCTGGAGGTGTGGACTGAGTGACAATCAGTTTTATCTATTCTGACCATCCCCCCTCCTACTTTGCTTTAAAAACTAGGGCTTCCGGAGATCAACTCAGAAAATAAATTTAGAGACAGCAATCTCATTGCTTGATTTTCTTTTTTTCTTTAATTTACCACACCTCCATAACTTTCCACCCTTTATCTATTTTTCTCCTGCCATGTCTATTTCAACTGTTATTTTTCTTCAGATGTAAAGAAAAACTGGCTATGAATCAGCCTCTCACCCTCACTGTCACCTTACCAAGTTGTGTAAATGTGGCTAAGTCAATCATGTGGACCACTGTGTCCTCTCTTGTAAAAGAGGTCCCGATGTCTTTGTAGCTGCTCTGTACACTAAATAAAATTTCATATGCTTCCTGCATGTTCTTTACTCCATGGCTGTAAAATCAAATAGAGTGCTGAACAGGAACTGTTGTTTCATTACCCCATCCCTGATAAACAAGGCAAAGTAACGTCCCAGTTTCTTGTGGTCAAGTCATCTTTGTAAATGTCACGCACCAATATGGACCTCAACATTCATTTTCTAAATAGTGCTTAGTAGTTGCACAGTACAAGTTGCTGAGTTTCTTTCTGTGCAGCTGGCCAAACACATGGACATTGAGCTGACCGTTCTCCTGGACATTGTGCATCAATGAACACTGTGGATGAAAGGAAATATGGGCCAGTCCTTGAAAAGCTAAGGAAAGTTCTGTGAAAGTAGCCCTATGTTTGTAGCAAAATCCACAGAAACTTTTCCTGTGGCAAAGAGTGCACAAGGACACCTGCAAGGTCAGCTGGAAAGAGATGACATCCTTTGGGTAGCCCATCCCTAATCCCTGCTCTGCATCACACTCTGTTCTCCGTGTGTTTCAGTGAGGATTTAGAGTCAGGAAATATATTCCCTGGCTCAGAGGACTGCAGGAAGGCAGCCTGAGTTCCTCTCATCCTGGCTCTGATACTAAAACTATACCTCTTGGAACTTGTGAGCACATCACAGATGCTGAGCAGGTAAGCTTAAAAAATGGGGTTCCATCTGAATAATCTGTCAAGCTGCAGATGACAAAAAGCTATTTCTGACTGCAGCCAGAATGAGTGATTACTTTGATAACAAATTAAAACAAGCTTGGAAATTGGAAATTACCAGAATTAAGCTATCTCCAATGAATGACTGAGCTCCCTCCTTCAGTACATTTTCTTCTGTATTAGCCATAAACATGAGCTCTTCATTAATAGAAATTGGTTCACCGCTACTGGCCACAAGGGGAATCTGTTGGATGTGTGGCACTAACTTCCAACCTGATCAAGAAGACAACTTGTTCTTAATGTGAGCGCTTTCTTGGGAACTGAAAAATTCTTTATATCCCCTTTGGCTTCTCCCATATGAAGCCAATTGTAATGTTCAACTTTTAAATGTTCAAATATTTTCTCTGTATGGGATGTTTATGACACCAAATAATTTCTGGATGATTACTGTTTTTAATAACCATCTAATTACAGTATTAATCAGAAATGTCCTTTTGGCTTGCAGAAGGCACAAGGGACAGAGGTAAGAAACAAAAGATATTCCTGTTACAAACCACTTGCTCACAACTTCAAAGCAAACAGAAGTGTTGCTCAATCACAGGCTCAATCCATGCAAATAGAAGATGGCACCGTTTCCCTGTTAAACGATTATTTGAATCATCCAAAAGAAAATGGGCATCTGGTGACTCCCCACATTCCTGTGTATCCCACGTACTTTATTGTATCATCCTCTGATGTTATCACTTTATGCAATGGAAAATATTGTCATTTGGTAGAAATTGTATACAGGCATTTTCTGTTACTGCTTTTTATCCTTGTCCTAGCCTTACCGAGTTTCAATTTTAGTATGTAACACTGGCCACCTATTTTGCTGGCATGTTTTGTCTATATCATAGTGAAAATTCCCTCTGTTGTTTCTTTCAACATTTCCTCTTTGTTATAGCTTTTCATAGAAGACACAGAAATGCTAATAATACCTGATCTAGCTCTCCCCCACCCACTCTACTAGCAAGAATATTTGAGCACATATGTCTATGTGTGTATGCAAGTGTGTATGTTTTATGTGTGAGTATTCATATGTGCGTGTGTGTGAGAAACACTGAAAAAATGGCCAGGGAGATTTTCCATTATATTGGGTGTTTCATTAGTGGAATTGAACAGATACTCTGCATTTGATGAGATGGTAATTTTCCTACTTCTCTTTTCATACTGAGCTTGATGGACAGGCCCTTCTTTAATGTACAAATAATCTTTATGACCCTTGTAAGCAGGTCTGATGGTACTCGGCTGAGTAATGTACCAGAACTGAAATTTCCATCTACTTGATGTTTTGCACAGGGGTTTTGATGAAGTCACTGTCACCTGCTATTAACTTAATATCAAGTATTAATAGGGTCCTTTCCTCACCATCTCCACACTGTTGGGGTCCAAATTAATTACTAAGTAAAAATTCTGCCACATAAATCCTCACTTCCCAGTGAGGGAAAAGAAGTTTCTAACTTCATTTAAAGACTCAGAGAGCATTGTGTGAAACATTTGCCTTCAAGACACATCTGAGAAGTCTGTGTACAAATGAGAAAACCAGAAGTCCCTGTGAGGTGGGGGCTGTTTCCTTCCTTCTGTGTAAACCCTCGATATTTTTTCTCAGCATCTTCATATTCACTCTCAAAAATCTCTGGACTCTTCACTTGGTGCCCCGTGATACTGCACTATGGATAGGAATAAAATGTTCCCCCAAAGTAAGCAGCTTTTAAAGTATTCAATATTTCAAAAAATATCAAATGGGAAGAAGGATAGATGAGCTAAGCCTCCAATAATCCTAATATTCTGTAAAATATTATGACCTGATAAAAATAAGAATTTTAATAAGAAGGTCTACTTAACGATTATCTGACATTACATAAAATTCTACCATGAGAAATAAGTTTGTTACTAAATGATAATATCATAGAAGATCAAGGAACATGCAGGAGAGCATGAGGGGATGAAAAAGACTTAATCTCCATGACACACATGTGAGCTCAGGTGGGTCTGTGTCCCTGGGCGCAATGACAGTGTGCTAAATATGGTTGGAAGAACACGGATTCACAGTACATAACAGTGTTTGAGAAGATAGTGCAGGAACTTGCCTAAGTCACAACTGTGTCATTTCAGATGTCTAAGGACAACAGAAGAAACATGGGAAGGGATAATATTAGAGTGTGTAAATTGGAAAATTATGAAAAGAACATAATTAAAAATCTCAGAGATACTTAAAAATTCCATTAATATATGGAACCCTTAACTTTAACTACTTATCAAATGCTTTACAAAAAGCAGATGACTCAGTTCACCCTTTCTCTGAAATCAAACGTTCAGAGCTTTTGGAAGCTTTTGGAGCTTCCCATGTATCTCATTGGATTCCTTCTACTGTTAGAATAAAATGCATGCCTCAACTCCATGCTCTTATTCCAACCCACCGCAGTTACAGCTCTTCTTTGCCTGAATCTTTATTATTGGTTCCTGGAGCCAATTTTCCAAGTCAAGAAAAGTCAAGAAGTCCCCACAGTTTGTGTTCCACAGGATCCTAGCTGACAAGTGACTGCCAGGCCTGCTGCAGTGTGAAATTCCTGCTGCCTTGCCTCATGTTGATTGGACACAGAGGTGCACCTTAAAATCCAGGGTTTTCTAGAATCAGGCTGAAGGGACCATTCTAGTTCTCTGACTTGTTTTGTTTCTCCCTTTTTCTGACCTGCTTCTGCATGTTCTTATTATATTCCCCTTAACAAGCCACTTGCACAAAATTTATAATTTCAGTCTTTACTGGGAAACTGAGGTATGAAATGCTGTTGCTGACTATATCTCCCTAAAGATCTGGATTAAAAGTCCAATTTATTGTGGACCATCCCAAATGCATCTGCATGCCCTATCATTTACTTATACCTTACCTTTTGGAAATGCAGAACTCTCATAGTTACCTGCCCACAAAGATTTGTGACTGTTCTTGAAAGATTTGTTTTCCACCCAAAGACTTATAAATATTTGCTTTGCATGTTACAGTTACAAAATATTTTTATTAATTTAATATTATTTGATACTAAAACTAAACCCTAGAAGGTCAAATTTAAAGACTTGTAAATATTTCTTTACATGTTACAGTTACAAAATATTTTTATTAATTTAATATTACTTGATACTCAAACTAAACCCTAGAAGGTCAAATTTGACCATCTCCATCTTAGAGTAAGCTTCAAAGGACAAAGAAAATTAAACAGCAAGTGAATTCAGTAATTGGAACGAGTACTGGCACCTTTGACTTTGATTGACCACTTTCCTACAAAGCCAGATATTCTTCTTTCAGGATATCTTTCAGATGCCTTCTTTCTTCTGTTTCTCCTACATAATCTTAATTTAAGACGCTACTCTCTTTTCTTAGGTATAGCAATTGTCTTCTCAATTGTTTTGTGCCTCTGTTTCTCTTTGATCCATACCTGCGTGTCCCTGCTAAATTACATCTTTTTCCCCACTTCTTTATGATCTGGATCTTACAGATATTTCCAGTTCTTAATGCTTGCTCATCCTTACTGTCTTATTCTGGGGGTTATTTGTCACTGAATCATGGCATAGCTTTACTGAATAGTACAGAAATGGTTATCCTGCAGTCAGCGGTACTACAGCAACCAGCTAGCATGTGTGCCATTAAGATAGCAGCTCAGCAATGACAGTTAATAGAACTGATGAGGCTGGAGAGATGGTCACATGTACGAAGCAATGTAAAAACACATGGTAGAGCTATCACCTACTATATCCTGAGGCCAGACTCCATGCCTAATGAGCTTGTTGCACTAGAGAAAGAGGTTGGAAAACTTAAGCTTAGTTATGTGTGTTGGAAAAGTTATTAGGCTCTGATTAGTAGAATGTCCACAGAAGTAATAAAGCCAACACTAGGTGTGGACCTAAAATTTATCCTAGGCAATTCTCCAGCATTTCCCCCCCCCATAGCAACTCAGATATCCTGGTGTAGAATATATTAGAACCTTAAAATGAAAAGAACCTTGATCCTCAGATACAGTTCTGAGACCAACTTCTAAGAAAAGGGCCAGAATCCACACCGATTCTGAAATAAAAGAGAAGTAATCTGTTAGTGTGTTAATCCCTGAGACACTGGGCTTTATATTTGTATCAAATATTCCCTGCAGTGTGAAATTCCATAGCCCATAGTGGCTACACCTTCCATTCTCACACCATGCACAGCACTATGAATATAAGTCAATGTTCAATGCTTATTAAATCTAACACTAGCAAAAACTCATAGTGAATGGATTTCAGTGAATAGAAAGTATACAGCCATTCATGGATACTAGTGCACAATGAGTCTATAAATAATACTAGAAATGGTGATTATGTTTATATCTCATAATAATTATTCTTAATAGCTATGAGTTGAATTATTCAATTATAACAAAGTGAATAAAAATGGTAATTAGTTGTGACATTTTCAGAAAATACTCATCATAATGCTCACAAATTGTTTTTTATTTATGCAAATCATTAAGTAAATAGATGAAATATATAGCTACATTCTGTACAATAAATGTATTATTTTCTTAGTTAATGCAATAATAATATTCTGGTGTTTTTTTATTTCCTCAGGGGGTAAAAATTATTAGTCAACAATTTTAGCAAATAGCTCAGAACAATGGAAGTCAGATATACTGGTGTGTGTGTCATCTACAACATTCAAGATGATGTTTATAAAATTACTTTTCTGGTGGTTCAGGGCTGCAGCATCAGGATCTTTTGGCTGCATCCTCTTTATCACTCAAGGTGAGTTTCCTAAACAGGACAAAACCAGACACCGTGGCAGTGTTACAAGCCAGCAGAAACCATGGATCACAAACTTTTATAAAGTGACTTTCAGAAACATAACCTTCCCCACCCTAGCGGCCTCTACAGCTCCCAGCTAACTGAGGGGATTAGATCAGCCTCCTTCCCAAGACCTGTTGCTGAGAATCCAAGGATCAGTTGTTGTTGTTGTGAGCTCAATCAAGCATACTGAGGCACCATAATTTAACTCCTTTACCCCAAACCAGATACCTGGTTCATTAACAGCCATCTAATGAGATCATGGCTTTGTGTCAGAAGGATTCCTTTTACCTTCTTGTCATGCTTTTCTGCTCTGACACTCATAAATCCATCTTCCTTTTGTGTCCACTCATCCCAATCCTCTGAAGCCTCTGAGCGTTTGGGCTCAGAATTGTGCTACAACCACTGTGCAGGGAGCTGTGCAGCACCAACTTTGGCTCTAGAACTCTAGGCAGACCTCCACTTAGGCCCCTAACATGGGATGCTTTCACACCTAAAACTCACCCCTGCTTCTTTTTTGAAGTCATTAAGACAAATACCTGTCAAAATTAGTTGAGAAGATGAAAACTTATGAGTTTACTTTTGGACTGTCTTTTTCACTGCTTAAAAATAGATTCAGTATAGCATGAAGTGTCTCTCATGCTCCAAGTCATTCTCCTGCACCCAAACACAGGAAATCCCAAGTCTTAAAGTTTTTCCTACCTTTCCCCACTCAGTCCTCAGTCCTCAGCCTCAATCACTGCCCCTCGATGATGTCATTGTTCTTACATAAATAATGTGAGGGAAGTCAAAAGAGACTGTCTCCACTATTAACTGCTGAAGATATTAAACTACACATGATTGTCTAAAGTCATACCACCCTGACTGTGCCCAATCTAATCTAAAATACACACAGTTGATCTTAATAGAAGGAAAAAAGTGGTACTACACCAACTGCAGTGTGTGCTATTATTGAATAATTAGATGAGATAAAGAAATAGCTCTTTCCTAGAATTTTTCAAAGCTATATTTATAAATGATGTGTGCACTGTATCA
This sequence comes from Dinomys branickii, assembly GCA_004027595.1. Classification (NCBI taxonomy): domain Eukaryota; kingdom Metazoa; phylum Chordata; class Mammalia; order Rodentia; family Dinomyidae; genus Dinomys; species Dinomys branickii. Next base: position 9,135 of record PVLD010003449.1, read on the forward strand.
AGGTAATAAACCTAAAGGATCAACCTCTGTGAATGGGCATAGCACATTTCTAAATTTCAGATTTGCTGTGCTTTTCCCATCTGTAAAATGATGTTTTGTGCACTATATACTCTTTTATCCTTACAAATCATATATAAGTGCTGCTATATGAATGTAAGCTACTATATGAATGTATAATGAATGAGAAAGAGGAGAGAAGAGTCCCTGATATTTTCCTCCTTCCAGGTTGAGAAACTCTTCCACATCACTAAGGACAGGAATTCCTAGTGATAAATGCTCTAAGGAAAGTGTGGTAAATTATAGGTGTGACACTAAGAGTCATGTGACCCAGTTAGGAAGAGATACAGAAATTTCTATTTCTTAATTCCTGGAATTAGTGAATTACAGAATTAATTCTTTTTCACAAAGAAAAAGTTCTTTCAGCAGTTGTAAGAAGCCCTACTGGTGTCTCTCTTTTTTTAGTATAAGCTGACATATATATTGCTCTTACGTATGCCATGGGTAGATTTCTCACCATCTCATTGTAGAGAGAAACCTGTGGAACAGACAAAATTTCCCACTTATCTTTGTTTCTTGGTTCTCATGCCTGAATTCTTGCAATTCATATCGCATCCTTGAGGAATTCTTCCTCCCTTTCCTTGCACGGATTCCTTCCTATGGACCCACCCACAGAACCCTTCTACAGGAAATGTGAGGTGTTGGGGGAGAGAGGACACACATACCCTGCCATTGTTGTTTCCGTATAATAGGCACCTATTGAAAGCAGCTAAAGGGCATTGTGAGCTGTCCTTGACTCTCCAGAGCACAAATAGCATTTATCTCTGGGCAGCGGGCAGCACCAACGCGGGTTTTTGTCAACCTGTCAATATTTTTCTTAAACAGAAAGCAGAGTTCAGTAAATAAAGATAAATGATTGTGCTCCTTCTCTGCAGACCCTGGAGCTAAACTGAACAGGCCTCTTATGGTTTGGCCCTGCTTCATTGACTGTTCAGACAGCCCAGTAATACGACAGATGTACCCAGCCGTTGCCTCTTCCCCGCTGTCCATTAGATTATGTTCATTTTGTCTGAGATGCCATTAGAAGTCTCAAGGTCAAAGAAGTCACAAGAAAGAGAAGAGGATGACTAATTTTTTCTTGCAGCCCTTCAATGCCCGGAGAGCCTCCAGACAGGTGGGCTTCTGCTTTGTGAAGGGCACAAAGAGGAGGGAACCATGCTATTTACTTGAAATAAAATGCAGGTGTGCAATTAACCCAGACACACTTCTGGCAGTTAGCACGGCTTGGTATTGGAATTTTTATTTGAATCAGGGGAGAATATTATTGGGGATATTTTTCTAAATGACAAATAAATGATTTACCTGTAGCAATGTGCTAAGAAAAAGCTGGGAAGCATAGGAAGCTAGCCTTTCCTTCTTTCATTCTTTCTTTCTGTCACTGTCTTCCTCCATTTCCTTCTTTCTTCATTTAAGAATGAAAAAATTATCATGTTTACCTTCTAAATAGTGTCCCCCTTGGGATTTCTGAGGATATCATGCAAATAGAGAATTTGTCCCTGCTTAGCATCTGTGATTATGCATGTAATGGTCCTTGAATTTATATTGTGCGTTACCCCTGAGCTCAGAGCACTTAATGCATGCGGCCACATCATTAACACTTAGAATCACAGAATGTGGAAACCAGAGGAGACTGTGTGGATCACCTGCTGCAACTCCTCCATAGACAGAAAAATATATCAAGCTATTTTGTAAATTCCTTTACTTGATTTGCGCATGGAAAGTGGGTGCATTGTCCTTCGGAATGATGGCAGGGTTAAGTTTTCTTCACCTCTGAAAGCCCTCACAGCACCTAATGTATGCCTTGTACAAGTGACGGAGCCATGCCCTACACCAGCAGTTAGAATTGCAGAACTGGAAAGTGGGAAACTTAAAGATCATCCAATCTCTTCAGGAATCTAAATTTCTGTCCGCATATCCAGAAAGAAGAAGCACAAAAAGGACATTTTGTAAGAGGGCTCCATATTTCCATTACTATTTTAATGAGATCCATTCTCATTTCATTTTAAATATTTTTGAAATATGGTATGAGTCTACTGTTTCAGGAAAAAATTTCCATTGCTTAGAAAAAACCTAAACAAAACCTTCATATAGAATCCTAGGGAGATTTTTGTCAAGTATCCAGCGAGTGTGAGTAAAATGGCAGAATTTAATTCCCACTCCACGGCACCTTATTGAGTTGGGGCTGTGCAAGGCAAAGTATGACAAATCAGTGTAGTGACCATGTGCATATTGGTGATGCCTTTGTTTCTATGACTGTGTGAAAGTGTCTATTGAGTACATTTTGCTTATCATTGCACTAAAGACTATGATGGAAACCAAAAATATAAACTCTTCATGAGCCTGTGAATTTATATGTAGCACATACATAACATACACAAATAACTATACTTTTCAGATTATAAATCAGCATACACAAGTCAGAGTACAAGAGAATTAGAAAAGATAAATTAGATGAAAGAAACAAAAATACAAATTTATTGGGATTGGAAAGGAACTTGGAGACCATTTCTTTCACCGACCGGTAAGCTGAACATCAATGACATAATATAACCTGCCCATGGCAGCTCAATTCAGAAAAAAGCATAACTGACACTGTTGCACATTCTCTTTGTCTTCATTTTAGGGGTGTTTTCTGCATTGTATGCTGTCTTCTCTGGATTGTGAAGAACCTGACCCTATGAGGATAGAAGGGTTTAAGCCAGGAAAGGAGAATGACAGAGAGGAAGAGCCGTGTCACAGGGTTCAGTGGACCCTGAACCAAACACCGGGTAAGGAACACCACAGAAACAGCTCCACTAGCGCCCAGCCATTGAGCAAGGTCTGGGTGTGGGACACCGCTAGGTGGTATGAAGGTGACAGAAAAAGAAAAAATGTAAAGAAGGCAGCTTCTGCTCTTCATGCACCCATTCTACAGTAAAGAGATGAGAAGTACCTAGCGCTGTCTATGTCAAGGTAAGGTGAGATCCACGAGAAAGGGGCAATCACAATGTTACGAAGGCTGAGAGCAACTACATAAAAAGCCAGATTCACCTCCTGTGTTCCAAACTCACATATGTACCTGGTGTTGACGTTTATATGGACGTGTGACACTGTCCTCAATTTTAAAAATGAAAACTTTTAAGATTCGTAACACTCTTTTCCAGCATGCTGGGTCCCTTATCCTCTTCTTCCCTGCCCTATCTCAGCAATGCTCCCCAGTTTTGTCTGAGTAAGTGGTGAAACCATAGCCAACATCATCTACTCAGTTACTTAAGCTGAAAACCTGGGAATCATCCTGGATTCTTCCCTGTCCTTCGCTCCTTACATCCAACAAGTTCTCTGGTTTGGTTTCATCTCTTAAATCATTCTAAGAGCTTCAGAGTCAGTGTGAATGATCTTGTTGTTCACAACCGTCATGCTTCTCCCAGAGCACGAGTATCAAGGCTGTGCCATACATTGACTACTTCCTACTTTCTGGTCTCTCCCCTTTCAGTCCAACACTGTCACTAGAACATAAATGTTTATTCTTTAATGCACATCTAATTTAACCTTTCTTCTTATTTCTGCTCTGAGGGTTAACAGCAAAGCTGCTCATGTGTTACAAAGTCCCCCCTATATTTTCCTTACTCACTTTCCCAACTTCATCTCTCACTCATTTTCTTCCCTGTTACATCTCCCCATATACATCCTTAATGCTGAGCTCTGCTGGATTTCTTGATATTGCCATGGTTTCTCCAGTGCAGTCACAGTGTTTTCCTTCAGAATCACTGTTGTATTCTTCCAGGGAGAAATATACACACATTCACATGGCTACTTTCAATTCATCTTAAAAATGAATTTCAGCTTACATCTCAGTTCCTCCAGAGTTTCTTTGTCCCCCCAGATATAACTAAATATGGACCTCTTTCTCCATCACATCTTTTCTGTTCTGTCATATACCACACTTGATAGTTCTTTAAACACATAGGAGGACAGAAAATTCTAACTTTTGTTCTGCTTTATCACTAGTGTTTAGCACAAAGTGTGTATCTAGTACTTAATAAATATTGAACGGATGAGTGAATGAGTGCTTGGTCATTTACAGAACATTCAATCTCAGGTAAGAAAGTCTCCTAAGATGGAAAAAGGGACATTGCTTAAGTGAAAGCTAAGTATATTGCAAGCAATTTAAAAGAGCTTTTGTCCCAGCAGGCTGGTACCATAACTGGATCAGACTATAACCGAGATAGTCATTTTCTTGAGCATTAAATTCATTCACAATTGTTAATGGGACTGAAAAAAATAATTACAATGGTAACAAATTAGGGGTCTGTTACACTAACTAACTTTTCTCTATTAACACAATTTACTTTGAAGAGCAGAAAGAGCCCAGTGAGCAGATATCATAATTACAGGACTTTAGTTTCACTTTGCTCTAACTTTGCCAGTGAAACAGAACATAAAGAAAGGCTTTTGCCAATGGATAATTACACACCACATCTCAGGATTATGAGATACTGTGTAACCTTTTCTAATGTGACTGAGTGCCATCAACGTATAATTCCTGCCCTTATAGAGGGAAAAAAAGCACTTCAAGCCACTCTTCATATCTAATGGCATGATTTCATGTTTATTGACATATACCCATAAAATTTACAATTTTTGAAGCACTCGAAGAAGATCATACAGATGAGCTTATCCAAACTTCTATTTTAAAAAGCTGAAACTAAGGTCAAGAAAAGTTAAATGCCTCTTTCTAAGATGAAATTTCTGGAATAAGAGAAACTCACATCAAATGAACACTAATGATCTGAAATACAGGGTCACCTTTAGGTGTACAAAGAGAAAATGGCATTGAGACAGGTGCAGAAGCAAATACAAACCAAAATAAATTGCAAAGGTTAGCTGGTTTAGTTCAGATGGTTTAAGATAAGCCATGTATTGGACATGTACTCCCTGCACACACACAGAAAGGAAAAATATCCTAACCTCAGGAGAATAGAATTTGGAATCACACTGATTTGCCTGTAACTCTAAATGCATCCCAACCATAGCACTAGAACATTTCAGTGGATAGTCCAAATCCTCACTGTGCTCACCAACATTGTGTGTTTGGCCAGTGTCAGCACCTGTATCCATTCTTATGATTAAAGTGCTGAGGACTTGATGCCTGTGGACAAACTCTACTGCAATGATAACTTTTTATATACTTCCTCCCCTTCTTATCTAAGAGTTAAGGCAATTTTGAGTCATTTCAAGTCTATACACTCAAAACCTTATCTCTCAGGCTTTCAATTTCTAATGATGTCTACCATGCTTATTGTAGGCAAACAAATCCAGTTCAATTGCTTGAAGTTACACAGATCAAGCAATAAGTTCACCATAACTTATCTTTTCTACATGTTGCTCTTAATCATGTCCATTTGAAAAATTTCTCATTGGCAAAATAATTAGTTCTTGTATCAGCTAAACTCAGAAAACCAAATTCCATAACAAAATATAGTACAGTGGTACATCAGTTCATGAATGCTTTTGTATAGGAACGATTTGATTCACAAACAGAAGCATCTGGCAAAATTTTGTCTCTGTGAACACTGCATAGGGTGAACATGGCTGAGGCCAACTTTCCCACACAAACAGGCGTCTTTTCCAAAATTATGGAACAAATTAAGTTTGCTAACCAAGGTACTGATGTACAAGAAAACTCATCAAGAAAACTGAAGAAATGAAAGATCCATAAAGATGTCTGATTCTTTCACTTGTATATCTTCACTAGTAAGATATTTGAGATCTTCTTCATGAACCCCCAAAAATAAAAATTCTTGTTAAACTTAGGTGTGACCCACATATTGGTAAAGGCAGTGACCAAACTGCATCAAAACCTCTGCACAAGCTGCACTTGACACGACTAATCGTTACTCCTTATCTCTTGAAATCCTTCCCTCTTTTGGCCTTTGGGACATTGTTCTATTTTATGTCCTAGCACACTAGCTGCTCTTGTTCATGTTCCTCTCCTAATTTCTCTTCATTTTACCAAATAACATAGTGGGCTACTCCAGGGCTCAAACTTTGGATGTCTTTTTTATTTATCTACAGTCTTGAGTGGTTTTAGCCAAATTTGTGCCTTTAAATGTTATCGAAATGCTGTTAGTGTCTGTCCCTGACCGTTTGCACTTAATTTCACAGGCATAAAATCAACTGCTTTTTCAACATCTACAACTGGATATCTAACAGACAGTAGAATTTAACCTGTATAACAGTCTTGATTTTGCCCTAGATCTGTTCTTGCTCCTTCTTCCATCTTAGTAAAGGGTTGTCCACTTTTCTATCTACTTCAGTTGAAAAGCTTGAAATCAACCTTGATTCTTCTGCTGAACTGAAAAGTTACCTCCAGTTCCAGAGAAAAATTCTGCACTCAAAATAATATCAGACTGTAACTTGTTTTGTGCCTAGTGCAAGCTGCCATAATCCTCAGCAAGAAGATCGCCATCACTTTTTTTCTCACTAGTTTAACCATTAGAAACTTGATATTTTTTAAAACTTAAATTTGATCATAACTCTACTCAAATTCTTTTGGTGTTTCCCATTCTCAAGGTACAAGGCAAGGCTCCCATAACCTACAAAGTTTTACATAACTGAACTTCCCCTCTCTCACTGAAAGCAGGCCCTGACCTAGCCCCTTGCACTGTGCGCACGTCATCATGATTTTCTGGCATTTAAAAAATATGCTAAGTCCACTCGTGCTTCAAAACCTTTCCTTTGCTATTTCTCTGCCCAAGAAAATTCTTCCCCCACAATTATAAATGGTTCATTCTTTATTTCCTGCACATTTCCACTAATCTTCTTCCTCCCGTTCTCATTTTTGTGGAATATTTTAATCCATTGCACTTGTTGTCATTTAGCACACTCTTATTTATCTTTCATTGTTAGCCCCACCGGAAGGTAAACTCTGTATGTGAGACATGTTTGCTTCACTATTAATGCTGACTGGAATACTTTCTGGTACATTGTAAGTATACAGTAAAAATGTCATATTTGAATGAATGAGTGAACAAATGATATTAAGAGTTCATTTAAGCCTAAAAGAACAGTGCTACCTTATAGTAAATTTTGCAAAGACAAAAAAGGCATTGGAGTTGTTGGTTAGTTCAGACACCAGATACCTCTAAAATAGTTTATCCAGCCTAAGAAAAACCCTTAGTTGGGCATGATGCGGTACACCTGTAATCCCAGCACTTGGGAGGCTGAACCAGGAGGAACACTGTGAGTTTGAGGCCAGCCTGAACTGCATAGTGAAACACTGTTCAAAAAGACAAACAAACAAAATAAAATCCCTTTAACTTAGTGGCATTGAGATTTAAATTTCATCTCTAAATATTAGAAGCATTGATGGGGGAACTATCTCACTGATCAATCCATGGAAACAAAAATTGGTAATTTGGCTTACCACAACATATGTCACAATCAAAAAAGCACAAAATAGTAAAAGCCATACTCCAAATAAGTGAAATCTTTAGCACTTGCTATAAACATAGCTTTCTAGCCAAAGCAAAAACAAATAGAAACCCAAAGTTTTTCCTACTTTTCCCATAGTGTTGATTGTCTCAACCTTTGTGAGGATGGTACCATGTGAAGCAATGCTTATTATTTTACACAGTTGCAACATAAATGTAGTGATCCTGATTAATTTTGGTCAGTTAATTTTGTAGTGATCTTGGTTAATACTACATATTGCTTGTTTTTTCCCTTTCTTTTTAAAAAAACTGTGTTTTTAAAAATTTCATGATGTACTTCTCAACTCTCTGTTTGCTAGTAAATATTTCTTTTTTCAGAGTCAATCTATGACTAACTTTTCCCTGACAGTAATATCCCTGTCATCCTCAGAAACCCAGCACATAATGTAGCGTCTAATAATACAACTCTTTAACACTGTTTATTGCAATTTCATGCGTTTACTTTATGACAGCATATTGCCTTTCAGATATTAGATACATAATAAATATTTTTTATTTTACATTCATCATGTTAAAGTTCTGGGTTGGGAACTAAATGAATTCTTTTCATACCTAGAGTTTCTTACTAGCTAGAAAATCTTAGACAGGTTGATATCTCTACATTGAGTCTCTTTGTGAAAAATTCTGATGTCTATCTCCACTTGCAAGGCTGGTGTGAAGAGTAAAACAAGCCACGCAAACGACCCATACCTTGTACACTGCAGACATCTTTGGTGCTTGTGGAAGCTGAATTAAGCTTTTCTTAAGGGTAGTGCCTCTGGACCATAGGTTTCCAACCTGAACTGTGATAGAATCACCTTGAAAAGATTTTTAAAAATTAGTGATCCTCAGGCTTCACCCCATATTAATTTTCTTCTTGGGAAAAACAAAAGCTAGTCATTTTGTTAATGATTTTACAAAACTATCCAGATGATTCCCATGTACAAAAATGGCTGAATATCACATCCTCGAGTGTTTACCTAATTTCAGAATGCAGCTATACACACACCTTACCTGCTATGTGGCTTTTAACAAGTAAATTAATCCCTCCTGGCTTGAGTCTCTCAGTTTGTGAAGTGGGTTTTTTCTTTCACTGTTAGTGAGAATTAAACAGATCATCTGTTTAAGCACATAAATACCATGTAAGACACACAGTTCGGCAAAAGAGAGAGAATATTATTGATAAAATCAAGTCTATGTCATTCTCCACGTCAAGGTCTGCGTCTTGCGTCCATTTCTTACCGCGGAGTGAGATGAGCATTACCTGCATTCATGTTAGCAGACCTGTTAGGTCCTCTTTCGGCTATGTTACTATGAATGGAACCTCAGCATGAGCCAGTCTTCATCCCCAGACTGGTAAAAGGCAACTAAGAATCACTTAGGGCAACGTGTGTGGGGGGGTAACATCACAAAGGGAAATGAATTATCATGCAACCTAAGGTTTTACCCTTCATGGACCTTGGTGGGTAGCAAGTGGAAATGAAAATAATGGATTTTAACATATTTAAATTATGAAAAGTAGAACTTTGGAGAAACTACAGTCTTCAGGACCAGAGAAATATCAACAATGGGGTCAGGAAACCCTGAAAACTTACGGTTACATCCTCAACATAAAAACTGAGCATTCTATTACAGAAGTAGAGCATTAACAAAATGATGTGAAAATCTGTCATAATCTATGCTTCAACCTGCAGAGGAAAATTTATCAAGAGGGTGAATGTATAGTGGCTAAGTGGAGCTTTCCTGGTTACATGGCACTGTACAAATGCGGAATGGAACGTTTACTTCATAGCATTTGTTTTCCTTAGATAATTCCAAGAAGAAAGATACCAAATAATTATATTTTATCCTACAGCAAAATTTTCACATAGTATTCAACATGAAGACTAATATGGGGAGACAAAAAATATTTTTTCTTCACTTATGTGTTACAGTTTACTTTTATTATCCATTTACTAAAAATTCAATAGACTGCTACTTATAACCTGCCTTTTACTCCATGAACTTTGCATTCTTCCAGTTCCCACACTGGCTACATAATACCAGGAAAGAATTTCTCAAAAAATGATTTGTAGTAACAGTAAGTTAACATACGGTGAATTATTCTATTGTCTGGCATTTTTATTGAAAAAAGCAGGATGCTTGCTACATTATAGTAATGATGATGATTATTTGCAACATATTTAATAAAGTGCTTTAGATTTGACTATTTCTATTGAATTAACCAGATGGTGATAGTGCATAATTTTACCCAGAAATGTACATTAATTATTAACAATAAATGTAGGGCAAAACAACAGACTTCCCTAATATAACTGCACATCTGCAAAAGAGATTGTTGGCGGTTTAAAAATGCTAATTCTGAGATTAATCTTCCATTTGGCTACTGAGCAACAGAAGTGATACCAAAAAGAGTGCTAAGATGAATGATGGCACATGCAGACTTCAAATCATATTCTGATTTCAGACAGCAGAAGGATATTCTGGTAGGCAGGAGGAAGTTCTCAGCAAAATGCGTATACTTTTGTCACAAACCACTTTTGAAGAAGATTCTGTTGTCTTTATCTGAAGCATCTGTCCCTGGGAAATATATAGGACATCATTTTCTTCCTTCTTTCCAAATACTTCATCCCCGTCCTTCCCCCTTTTCAGAATCACCATTTTCATACAGCCTTTCCACAACACAAGTAAAATTATCCTCTGCTTTTACAAAACCATGGCATTTTCACATCTGGGATACAGCACGTAATTCTGGGCACTCTGCCTTGAGAGAGTCACAATGCTAGGGGAAAAGTTCCAAATAATCAAAGGGACCAGTTAAGGACTTTCTGTGTAAGAACAGACTGGAGTAAGAGAACCTTTCTGCCCACAAAGATAAGAGAAACACAAAAACATCTTTGACATTTAAAATGATGCATAGGTGGAATTCTCATTAGAAGAGCAAATCTCATATGTCAACTACACAAATAATCAAGAAGAGTTCATATTTTTTAGCCTTTGAGCTGGAGATAACATAGCTTAAAAAGTAGACTGGGGTCATATTAAAAAAAAAATCTACAGATAGAACTTACTCATCTTCATAGTTCTAGAAAGAAAATAAATAAAATATCATTTTAGAAAGTCTTTCTCAATTCTCAGAGGCTACATCTGTAATGAGTGATGAGCTATTTTAGGGAAATAGCTGGCTGAGTATAATTAACAATTTACTTTCATGACAAATAAGTGGACGTGTTAGATTTCCAGAACCACTAATAAGAAATCTCAATAAGATACCAATGTTCCTTACTAACAAAAGTCTAGACAATCATAGTAAAATTAGAAAACTTAGCTAGCCTAACTGACAAAACAGAGAAGACTCCAATTACTGAAATTCAGAATAAAGGGGAGAACATTATTACTACCTCATAAAAAGTATTTAATGTCCATAAAAAAGATAAAGCCATATATAAGGTAAATTTTATAGTAATAAATTTATAACCTAAATAAAATGGACAAATCCATAGAAACAAACAACCACAAAAAGTATACGCATTTTGCTGAGAACTTCCTCCTGCCTACCAGAACATCCTCTGTTGTCTGAAATCAGACAAAGAAACAGAAAAGCTTAAAAGACCTACAACTAGGTAAAAGATTGAATTAATAACAAAGTAAAGCCCATCATTACATTTTTACTAGGAGGTTCTATAAAAATTTAAAATTAAACAAAAATAAGTAAAGATTAAACAAAATGAATTAAGGTTAACAGAAAAATAAATTGAAAAGTAAGATAGGAGGGAAAATATACACATACATTCTCTAAGGTCAGAGTTATCCTGATATCTAAATGAAACGAAAACATGCCATGAGAAATAAACTATAGATTATGTCCATTATACACATAGTTACAAAACTTTTCAGTGAAATAATATCAAACCAAATCCATTAATACATAAGAAGCTTGCATACCGTAAATAAGTATGATTTATCCCTGGAATGCCAGGTTAGTCAGCCATATGAAAATCAGTTAATGTAAACTACCACTCTAATAAAGAACAAAACCCACATGATAATCCCCATAGATGTAGAAAAAGGATTTGGCAAAATCCAATACCCTTTTGAGTTATCACATATGTCTTTGCTTCAATAGACACTACCACAAATGTGAAAAGATAACTCAAAGATTCAGAGAAAATATTCGCTAATTCTATATCTGATAATTTTCTAATATCCAGAATATATACATGACACTTTAAACTCAATACATAATCAAAAATATTAAAAATTTAGCAACATATTCTAAAAGATATTTCTTCAAGGCTGATGTACAAATGATCAATAAGCACATAGAAAGAAATGCTAAACACCAGTAGTCATCAGAAAAATGCCAACCAAAACCAAAATAAAATACTTCTTCATTAGAATGACTATAACCAAAAAGAAAAGACTAAAGCAAAATTAGTGTCAATGTAGATATAGACAAACAGGAACCCCCCTTCCCCAGTAGTGAAAATGCAGAATGATGCACTCACTTCAGTAAATGGTTTGGTAGTTACTGAAAAAGGTAAAGTTAAGAGTTATCATACAGCCCAGCAGCTGTACTCCTGTTTACATATCAAAAAGGATTAAAAGTATTTTCACACAAAAGTATGCATGTGAAATGCCTAATGGCATTATTCATAATAGTTCAAAGTAGAAAAAACTGGTGTTTATGAATTGAAGAATAAACAAAATGTGATATACCCACACAATTTGTCTGTCAATAAAAAGAAATAAAGTTTTGATACCTGCTACAATATGAATGAACTTCAGAAGAACTATCCTGTTCAATAAAATGATGTATCAACCATTAAAAAGGGTTTCTTTGGTGGAAGTGGTGATGAAAATGATTCGTAAGTACATGGTTATGATAGTTGCATAATAATGTCAATGTCTAAAAACCAATGAATTAGCCATTTAGTGCATTTCATGGTGTATAAGTTGTATTTCAATTTTTTTTAAAGTTGCATAATACACAGATGTCTTAGTCACTTCCTCAGCAGTGGGACATAGTACATGACACCCACAATTTAAAAGAAGTGAGGTTTCTTTTGGCTCATGCTTGTGGTCCATGTGTGGCTGGCTCCAGGGCAAAAGCGACATGACAAGGGGACACAGCAGAAGAAAAGATGCTCATGTGAAGGTGGCCAAAATTCAGAAAGAGAAAGGAGGAGCCAGAAAGGAAGATACACTCTTCCAGGTCACACCCCCAATGACCCACCCCATCCAACAGACCCAGCCTCTAATAACAAGTCAGCTGTGTGGCCCCATGACTCAGTAACCACCCAAAGCCCTCTCTGTGAGCCCTGCCTACGTGGGGCATCCTCAACCCAAACCATAGCAACTTGTTCTAACTCAGTTCACTCATGGGTACAAATGGGTCCAACCAGAACCAGGGCTTCCTTTCGACTGTTTGTTACTAACACCTCCTTAGTAGGAAACTTGTAAAACAAAATGGTTTTATGGAAGATCAAACTCTCTGACATCCTCTGTCCCTTGAGGTGTCAGTCACAATCATTATAATCATAAAGAGAGACAGAAATAATACCAAATTATAGTCTTTTGTTTTACATTATAAACACTAAATGATAAAATTTCTCTATTATTGATTGCAAAATAATCAATGTAAAATATTGCATGAGTTATGTCATTAAGGTTTTAGAACCTATTACACTTCTATACTCTTTTCTTATAAATTTTAAGTGCTGAAAGTGAAGGTCCACATTGTGTTGCTCTGAGCTGTCACAGTACACCATGTCAAACCCTTTGCTGATATATTAAAATGAAGCTGTCCCTGTGGCCTTCTTTTCCAGCTTGTCCCGGGGTGCTTTGCACAATGACTAATCATAGAGGTCTTTTGAATAGCAAGGGTAATGAAGGGAGCAAGGTCGTAGTTAGCCCCAAGTACCCTTGAGATAACCTTCGTCTCTCAACCTGGTTAAGGCACAATGGTTACTTCTCTCATCCTTCATCCTTAACTACGTCCCACTCTCCCTGCTGCTTAAGACTACGAGACAAAGTTCTTTATCGCTTACTGCTGGAGGCTTTGGACTAGAAGCAGAGGAGTCAAACTATACATCACTCAGGACATACCAGGTTACACTGTGATATTGGACAGCATTAAAATCTCAGAGGCTTTTAAAACAAGGTTTGTTTCTCATGTATGCTACCTGTATATTAAGGGTTATCAGGAGTCCTGGATCACTGTAGTCATTCAGAGATACAGGCTGATAAGGACACCATCTCAACCATGCCCTTATAAGTAATCTCAGGAGCCATTAAAACAAAAAGTAGTGAAGCTTGCCCTGATTGTTAGACACTTTCCCAAATAATAACAAAGAACATTTCTGCCAAAGTTCCATAGCTGAATCAAGTTATGTGGGCAACTTCCTTTCAAGGAGAAAAGTGGAAATTAATGATAATGATAACATGGATAGTATAATACCTAGAAGCTTATATGATGTTTCTCTTCAGTCCTGCTTTGCCCCATAACCTGGTGGTGATGGCAAACTCTGTAGAGCTTAAAATGATACAAATGGCCCACTGTGGCATGTGTGTCATAGGTTTGCCACCACTGCCCTGGAGAAAAAAGTTTTAGCTCTGGTCCTTGTCTTCATGGTCAGAAGGCTGTTTTGTAATGATGCATATGAGAAGGATAGTTTCCACTTAGTAGATACTAAGCAAAAGGAAGTGCCTACTGCCTTTGAAGCCATTCATCTAAAAATAATTTTTATTCATAGTGCAGTTCATAAACTTCTGAAGTCCCATACTAGTAACTTTAGCTTGTCAAAAGTACCAAATGAGTTTCAATAATTGTTAACTTTTAAAAATTTCTCTAACCAATATAATCATGAACTGTCTGTTTTGATAGTCTTTTTTAGAGTTGAAGATAAAAGACTTTCATAATACTTGGAAAATCCTCATAGTGTGTTATCATTCAAATGTATCAGGAAACTGAGCCACAGAAAGGTAAAAGAAGGAGGGCAGACTCCTATCTAACCCCACTGGGGAAATTAGTCAGCAGAGGTGTTGGTCTCACTGAGGACAGAGAGAAATTCAGCAAGCTGTGTTCTAAAAGAAACTCAACCTGTTGGCCAGGGACCCTTTTTTTTTTCCATCTATGTATCCACCCAACCAATGCCTCACTCTGTTGTTTCGCTAGGATGTAGACACTCGAGTAGGAAAGCACATTCAGTAAAGAGGCAAGAGTTCAGGAAGAAAAAGCAAGTCTTATAAGATCAATCTAGGCAGATTTGAAGCCAGGCAAATGATAAATTACTACAAGACCTGATCAATAATTCTTTTTTGTACATTAACTCAGTTAACTTTCACAGAAAGTGAGATGGACATTATATTTTACATATAAGGAACATGATAATTAAGGAAATTAAGTAAATCATCCATGGAGAATCAACTTGTAAGAGACAGAATGTAAACTCAGACTCTAATAACAACTATCTTATTATTTCATGGTAGGTACAAAATCCTCAATAGAGCATGCAACTCCAATGAAGATAGAATACAACACAGAATTATAGTCCCCAAAGCAAAAAGAAAGGCAGTGAGACAAGTGAGGTCATCATCCCTCGAGTTACCTAACACATAAGCACACTAGAGATCAGCTACCACCCATTGCTCAGCAAAGGCCCTAGTTCCGGGCATAACCAGATCTTCTTGGAAGCTAGGTAAAAGTGATTATTTTTTTTATTTGAGACAGGGTCTTGTGATGATGCCCAGTCTGTCCTTGAACTTGCAATACTTTCACTTGAACCTCACAATTAGCTGTTGTTCACATAAGAGTACCTCCATACCCCACTGATAGAAGTGATCTTAATGACATAGAGGCATCACTGATTCCAGCTGGGAAAGGTTGATAAGGTCCCTCTCTAGAAACAAAGCCTGACAAAATTTATGCTGGGTATATACAGTATGTCTTTATATTCTTACCAAAAATTGAGACTTTTTCCCCTGAAATGTCTTTTAATAATAAAAACGACATACACTTTTCCCCCTCCAAAATAAAAGCAAGGCCTATTCAAGCTGACACAAAAAGAGTTTATACAAGCATACTTTAATTCACTTACTGGGTGCAATGAACACTACTTTGATTTGATAACTTGTAATGACAGCAGACATCAGTGATACAGACAAACCATTGGGTTGAGAACAAAAATATCAACATAGGCACAATCTCCTAATTTTCTCATCTTTTGTGTACATTAGATGGTTAATGGACTTGAGCCAGGACATCTACACAGACAAAACAAAGTGGATAATTGAGCAATTATCTGATGAATTTAAACACTAAAGAAAGTGACTTTGGTTAATTAAGATTTTGTTCTAAACTGCTGGAGCATCTTTCTTTGGGGAAAAGTTATGGAGATGGTAGTAGAAATAGGTGTATGGATTTTCCTTTACCCACTGCATATTAATTAGCAGGCAGGGCTAGTAACAGGACACAATGTTTCCTCTGTTGATGAAAAACATATGTTTAAGAATGTCCTTCTACTGCCCTTAGGTCAAGAATAGACACAGAAAAATATTAATGTCAAACTTTTTCTGCAATTTTAATGTCAAGATTTAAGAAATCCAGACGTTCCTCTTCCCTAATATGACCAGGAATCCAAGCTCTGTCATTGCCATGCTGCAACACAGAACAGTGGTAATGTCTGTCGCATCAGTATTCGTGCTGGGGAAAGCATCAACCCTTGTAATGGCAGGGTGGGCGGGATGAGGAAGGAGTTGTTATGTATAAGTCTTGCCATATGGCACTGGCTTCCACGGAGCCTGAAAGGCAGCTCACTGCTTTGCAAGGCAGCAGATGTGAACAGGTTAGCAGTTTATCCAGCAATGTTACTGTGTATGCCTGATAGATGAGAAAACTGAGACATATAATGAGTAGTCAGCTCAGAGATATACCAACAATCTGGTAGATTCAAGGCCAAGTCCCATGGCTGTTTGACTCCAAAATTGTATTCTGATGACCTCAATATACCACCAATAAGTTATTCCCATGAAATGAAAATGAATTTTAAATTTATTTCCTGTTTTGGGGATGTTTTCCCAGTCATATAAAAAGTAAAATAGTAAGCATTAGTACAGTAAAATAGGCATTTCCTTAATCACATCATGGGATATTTCCAGTCATAAATGGTCCATTGGACCATAACAGCTCAATCTACCAGTTTAGCAAAGATTGATCCTCCAAACTCAAAATAGGAATTAAGCAGTAAAACAAGAAAAATGTATTTAGGAATATGTATCATTTCTTGTAGAAGATATTAATTATTTGCATTAATCAGATTTTTAAAAAGTGCACATACTAATTCAAGTACTTAAACGTCAAAACTTAATCATATTTTCATAAGTAGGAAGAGATTGAATGCAGGAAACTCTGTATAATTAAACCTTAAGTTCAAGAGAAATTTATGTTTCTAATTCAAAAGGCAGTTTTCAAACAAGTTTAATGCTATTGGATATTGCTTCCATCCACAAAAATCAATATTTTTTAAAGTTTGCATATATTTACAAAATAATCAGCCAAATCTACAATAAAAATACAAAACAGTGTTTTGTTTCTGTAGATATTTAATGAAGAATTTTTGTGTGTTCAACAACTAATAAGTAAAGAGTTATATAACAAAAGTAGAGAGGAAGTGGTTAGGAATATATACTAATTCTGAGAAAGAACTTTACTGACTTTGATACCTCCCACTAAACACCACTCAAAAAGGTATATCTGTATGTCTAGCACCAAGTATAACAATTATCAAAGTACAAAATGTTACTTTAAATTGAAGAATGAAGAATTTGGATTGCTTATGCTAATACAGAACTCTTCAAGTGAACTGGAATGTTACATTATTTCTATATTTAAGTCTGTTTCCTAGTAGCACAGAATTTCTCTTCTTTTGTCAAGTATGGACAACAAATTCTAAAAAATTTTAAGTATCCCTATTTAAAAACCAAGGCAAGAAATGAATCACACATAAATGGTAAAATGAGAGGGAATTATATGTCATATGTAATATCAAGTGGCAATACCAGGACACTAGACTGGGCAAGAATTACTATGAAAAATTGCCTGGTTTAAATAGCAATTAAGGATTTAATGGGGAAAGTAATCGGGAATATGGGGTAGTTATCCAGTAAAAAAGCATTCAGTGCGTAATACAGCACTCAAAATATAGCCTGTGAATATTCATGAGTTTATCTTATTGTGACATTTTCCAGTAGGAAAACATTTGAATAAAAGAATAGCTCCTGAACTTTTGAATATTATAAAATTCTACATTGCAAAAGCAACAAAGTTAGGGGCTACGAGTAAATGATGGGGACAGTTAGATAAAATGTCGGACAATCAAATTCTGCAAATTAAAATGATTTACTGCTGCTAGAAAATTCGTGTTATTTTTATCTTCATCATAATAAATAGAAAACACATGAAAATGGCTGCTTAAGAAAATAAAAATATCTTTCTGGACTACCTGTCAGCGTTTTTGCATGTTTGCTCATTTGAGATCATTGCTTTCATTAAAAATGGAGCAAAAAGTATGTATAGAAGTTTCAGATAGGAGAAAGGTTCATGTCCACATTAAGAAAAATTGATTTTTCACTCTTGTGAAGCTACCTGGAAGAAACAAACAAGCAGCAGTAACAGCCGTGGGAGCGGGAGCAGGAACACAAGTTCACTCAGGGAATAAAGGATCACTTCATAAAATGACATGATTAAGAGCTGAAATGCTTGTGTGCAAGAGAAATGTTGGCTGCACTTAACTCATGCAAAAGAACCTGCTGAGAAAGTGTATCAAGGTTGACCTGAATTAGCCAGACAGGCTGTCTCAGGCTGTCCGTACATCACCAAATGGCATGAGAAAATTACATAAATACATATGTACCACAGAACTTCCTTGTGAACACACTGTCAACAATAATTTCTTTTTGCATCTTGGCTCCAAGCATGACAGTCAGCCAAACTGAATGGCTTTGCTTCAGAAGGAACCTCATCATCATTTTGGGGTCTGCAGCGATGTGGCCCTTTGAACTGGGTAGTGTTTCCAAGCTCACCATCTCTGTCTGAGGCTTCACTCTACAGAAGGGATAATGATCACTTCCAGTTACCTTTCATTTCTGTTTTTAGAATTACAATCATGAATACATTCAGCATCCATGGTTTCAACAAAGGAACATCCTTCTAGCATCTTAATGAAAAGAAAAGTCTTAATGATATCCCAAGAAATTCTATACCCTTCATCCGCTAAAATAAAACCCAACTTTTACTCCTTTTAAGATAATTTAATTTTTGGTTCACTCTAAGTTTTGTGCAGTTCCCTGAAAAAAAAAAGACAACATACATTCCCTTTTTATTCTTTTTATATATAAGTTTGAGAGCTGCAGTTCCCTAAAGTTAATGTGAAGATGAATTTAACTTAAAAGTACTAAAACTTAACAAGAACTCCAAACATTCTTCATTTCCATCAAAAGTAAAATTCTTGGTCGGTTTGCTTCCTGGGGAAAAAAAGTTCATGATCACTGGGGAGATGGATACTTATAATTAATACCCCCTGTGAATGTCAGGCTCAGCATAACTTCTCCCTCTGCACTTGTCACGGCGTCACATTCATCCTTCAGGGGTCCATCAATTCACACAGAAGCATCAGGAGGCCAGAAAGAAGGTTTGTCTTCATTTCTACCTTCCCTCCAAGGTTAACCACCTTCAGATCACATTCAGACTAAAATAAGGAACTCTGGATTTTTTTTTTCCTGGAGTTTTAGCACTTACATGTAAGAATGAAAAGAAAGAAAAATTAAGCTAAAATGAGTGTGATGCATATTCATAAAGGCCAAAGCAATACTCAGGTCATTGCAGTGTTGGTGACCTTGAGCTATATCAGCTGACTGACTTTGATTTGCAAGGGATATAAAAAAAGTACAGCAAAGATAGTGAAATGCATGCAAATATAGTAATACACCTCTCCATTTTTATTGACAAAAAGGTGTCTTTATTGTAAAAGGATGATGGTGATTATCACAACTAAATAAGTACAGTGCCTATTTCACTACACTGAAGGACTTAGTCTAAAGGATGAAGATCCCTATTGGTAATCAGAAGATTTAAAAGCAAACCAGAAGCTAAGCAAAAGCTCATGTTCTCCTTGGTATCTGACACCTTTTGTTTGCCCATCCATTCATTCAGGTATTTCCTTATTTGTACACAGCACTAAAATCCTTTACACTGATTTTTAAAATATTTTTGTGAGCTTCAGTTTAGGCTGACCTTTAACTTTCTTGAAACACTTTCATTTAAATATAATCTCAAGGTTCCCTTTAGTGTTTGTTCTCAATTACATGATCCTTCTTTCTTCCATCCCCTTAATCTTAGCCTTCACCTGATTTTGAAACCAGTATGGTTGTATTTTCTCTAAATGACTGACCATGCTCAGATTATATAACGACACTTACCTTTCATCTCCTTTTTAGCCACGTGATTCCTTCAATAGCAACCTAATTATGTTTGCAGTTCATAGTAACATGAACTTCTATTCATAGTAATAGGCCACTTCTATTTTCTTCAATATTTTGTCTTTTTCCACCCTTTTCTCTTCCTCCTGTTCTCAATCCTCTGCCACCAGATACAACAGCCACAGCTGTTCTTCCTGGATCTACCCTTATCCTTGACTCTCCCTTTTGGCACGTTTGTCCAATGCTAGTTTTGAATGAATGCCCCATCCGCCACTCAAAATCCATCTGTACAAAATCTAAGTAACCAACTCTGCCTGAATTAATTCTCCTTCAGTAGGATCAGGTTTCTTTTGTTACTAGCCCCAACTGTTCCTCAAAATCAGGCTACAAGTAGAGAGAACTGGCCATAGCTTTACAGGCCTGCAGAGCAGAGAATCTAGCATTTCTGTTTTGACTTTCCTCTCTCAAACGAATGTTAAAACAAAAAAATCCAAGGATATTCACATCCCCAAAGTACATCATCCCAACTTGCAGTCTTTCTTTCTCTTGCTCTTTTCTTTTTTTTCTTTTCTTTTCTTCTTTCTTGCTTGCTTGCTTTCTTTTTCTTTTTTCTTTCTTTCATTCTTTCTTCATTATTTTTTGCATGATTGGCAGGTTGGCTTTGATTGTACAAGGAACCTAAATCTAGATCTGTTCAACAAGTGTCATCAATCTATTCAGTGGTAGAAAAAAGATTTGGCATTGTGGAATGTCTGCAAGAAACTGAGCCTGCTCCCAGAATTTTCTTTCAATCCTTTATGACCCCAGAGATTCAAGTGACTGTCACTTAGTCATGAAAAATGTTTGTGTGGTTTCCACATAGTTCTATGCAGTTCTGATGCCCTCTTACCTTCTTTTTGTCCTGGCCCATCAGGCACTTCAAGTTTAATATTGGGTTCCAGTCCACTTTATTATGAATTTCCGGATGATGTGATCACTTTCCCCCAAGCTTCTCATCACTTTCTTCACAAAAATAATGCAGAGTACCAGTTCAAGTATTTGATAAAAAATAAATCATTAGCACACTATTTTGAACTTGAAGCTTCTAGTTTAGTAAAGAGTTCTACTGCATATATGTGCAGCCTCTCCCTACTATATAAATTCTTTGAAATACATGTGAAAAGCATGTATTCCTTCTTCTATCTACAGATGTTTTGCAACATATTCCTGCTAGAACCTTAATTCCTCTTTTTAAATTGTGTTTCTGTTTTTGCACTGCAAGGGATTGTCTAACACTGAGCTACATCTTCAGCCCTTTTTGTTTTCTAATCTGAAATAAGATCTCACTACTTTGTCCAGACTGGACTTGAGGTTGTGATCTTCCTGCTTCAGCCTTCTAATTAGCTAGAATTAGCTATACTACAAATTCTCTGCCTAATTCCTTTTTATATTTTAGTTCAAATATGTCACACCATACCCTCCATTTCACTTTTTTTGATTTTTCCAGTTATTTACATTTTGAAGCAATAAAACTTGTTTTGTTCTCTAACAATCCAAAGATCTTAAGAACAAACGATATTCTTTTATTCATATATCTTGCCCTGCTGAGTCTTAACAGAGACTTTAGCAGCCATATGCTGGGTGCATGTGTTTAAATACCATCTTCACTCTCTTCCATCCAAAGTGACATTTTTACTTTGAATTCCTTACATTGTCTCAGATTTCCTCTGGTTTCCTTCATGGGTGACTTTTGAAAAATTTAGTTTAAATGATAATTTAATCTTTGTATTAAACCACAATGCAGAAAGGTAGTCTCCAACTCTTTTCAGTATTTGTTGAATGAGAGCCCAAGCTTATTGGTAGCAGATGAAACTGGTATCAAGTTTAGGGTGTAGTAGATATTCTAAGGAGATGCTTTGCACATTCCTGCAACTTCTCTTGTAACTTCCAATATTTATTGGAGTGGTAGATGAGTTATAGGTCCTTATTAGGTCCCTTGCAAACACCACCTATAAATTGCATAAAAATTGTCCTATTTGGGTGTTTGGGGACATAAACACTAAGGAATAGAGGGAGGAAGTTGTTCAATAGATGTAATTTCTGGCTCCCTCTCCTCCTTTTAAGCTGAGATAACATAGTTTACCAGGCTCTCAGGGCACAGCATTTAGTCAGAGTATTTATTTCAAGTTGTCAGAGGCAAGAAGCTAAAGAAGAGATTAAATTTATAGCACACAGACATGTTTTTACATAATCTAACTTGGGATACCTTGAAAGCAGACACATGCTGCTGAAAACAACCACAGAGAAAATACTTCAGCAGAGTGTGCTAAATTCTTCCACTTCTAGCTCTTCCATTTTCTCAAAGTGAGTAGAACCGTGGGCCTGGTTTAGTGAGAGATCTGCTGCTCATTATCAGGAACCAAGAGAAGCTCTGGCAACCAGAGCTCAAGTCTTCAAACGTATGAAAGAATCAGTGGGCTCTAAAGTGGTAAAAGCATACCCTGAACCCCACAGATCATGCAGACAAGACCCACCTGCATAAGGAAGTGAGTGCGGCCCTCAGGTAAGTGCAACGACCCAAGTGCATGACGCTGTCATACATGCTCTCTGCCTAGAACAGCTGCCTGGAAAGACCTGGAAAAATCACGCACCTGCATCAGGCTGATGCCATTGTTGTCCAGCCACATTCTGTTCATCGGAAAATGATGGCAGGGGTTTTGTATTCTGTATAACCATTCCTTGTCATCAAGACAATTTATGTCACTCCTGGTGAAGTAAACCAGCACACGTGCCAGCCATAAACTTACTAAAGTTCAGAGGCTAAAGTGATAGGTGGCCTGATATAAACAGAATATCAATAATGACACTATTTCCTAATATGATAATATTTACTAAACATTTTCTGCATGGCGCACTTTGAACTAAATGCTTTTTATCACTTAATTCTCACATCGCGTATTTTACTAATGAATCAGGACAACAGGTTAGAAAATGTTACATGAAGTTATGCAGTAACTAGTAAGTAGTGTTACAGACACTGTACTTCAGAATGGCAAGACCCTCAAGTTAAATCTTAGACATCCTCAGCAAGCTACTGAATGATAAACAAGTAGGGGAAATGTTGAAGCCTATGGAGAACAGCACGAGATTCAGAGCACCTAGATATGTACCTAAGGAGGTGCATTGAATAAGTAGGGTGAGCTGAGATTCTAGATTTCAGCATAGCCCCATAAATGCAGATCTTCATGGGTTTCTGGTTTCCCCATAGAATCAGCTTAAGGAATTGATACAACCATTTTCTTCACTAATCTGGCTGTTATTCATGACCAGACAAATCTGAAATAGACGGTTGTTTCAGTGCATAGGGAATAAAACCTTTGATGGACTATTTAGCTAGTCCAACCCTCGGTATCTTCATCTGCCAATTAGGAATAATAACAGCAAGTGATGGCCATAATGAAGATTAAGCGAGATAATTTGCACAATGCAATTAACCCTAATGTCTGACATACACCAATCACTTAATAAATGTGTCTTCTTATCACTGAACTCTGCAAGTCACTCTTTCAAGTATCAAAAACAACAAAGTGTGGGTATCAACCCTTAAATTATTAAAATATAGAAGAATGTTGATGTGGTTGCTTCTTTACAGATATAACATACAAGAGTTAACTTATCTTTTCCTGGAATCCTTCCGTAATTTCAATCCAGCAAGAATTAGTCTTTTCTTTGCTCTTCATAGCGCTGGGCTTTACCAAACAAGCTGATACACTATGCAAAGATATTCTGTCATCACCAAGCACGCAGGGGTGAAAGCAGAAAGGGCGGCATACAAAAGAAGAGGCAGGTTTGATGTTGGAGATGGTGGTAGTCAGGGAGCAATTCACAGAAGGCAGGGTATGAGGGTGTGCCTACCAAGCTGCTAATATTCTGATAGGCAAACTTCTCCAGGGGGAAAGCATGGAGTGACACCAATTTAATCGTCTCGATTAAACTAGGATATCCTTTATTTTCATAATCCTTATCAAATAAAGCAATTTCAAAAGCCGGTCTGAGGTGACTCCTCCTCCGTTTCCATACATCCCACCTTCCCTCAGGCGATCTCGTGTCCTGCTTCCCAGACATTTAATACCTTCATAGTCTTAGTCCAGGCTCATCTGCTTAAGGGTTTGCCTTGCTCGGCAAGGCAAGGCACTTACCCAAAATCACTTTTCTTAATCCTAATTTCCTCTTCCCCTTGTCCCACATCACATTTTTAGCTTTACTGAAGGAAAATTGACAAATGAAAGTTGCATGTATTCAATGTGTACAATCTGATAACTTGATATATATGTTTTGTAGTAGTTATCATGATCAAGTTAATCATGCCGATGACCATGTAGTTATCATTGTGTGTATATGTGTGCATACGTGCGTGTGTGCATATGTGCTTGCATGTGCATGTGTATAGTGAGTATACTTAAGGGAAGATGTCAAAGAGCAAAAAATCACCCATATTTGTAATGGTAAACCTCTGCGCTGCTGGTACTTTCTTTATTTTAAAAAGAAAAACACTAACAAAACTTGGAAACAACACAAATGTCCATCGACTGAAGAATGGATAAAAAAGATGTGGTACTTTTACAATGGAGTATTAATCAGCTATAAACAAAGATAAACTAGAAGCTTTTAGAGGTAAATGGATGCAACTAGAAACAATAATCAAACGTGAAATAAATCAGACTCACATTTGTAAACATCACATTTCCTCCCTTCTATAAGAACCTGAAAGAGTAAATAGAATCTGAAAGGTACAACAGATATTGTGAAAGGAAAAAGAAACTGCTGGTACTTTTTATACATCAGAAGAAAAACAAAATAATTAAATAAAAATTAAATAAATTTATCTGAGGTGTGAATGAAAGTTATCTTCTTGCTTTTACCATGGTTATTACTTTTAAAAGATGCACTTAAAATATATGCAGTATTTTTAATTGCAGGGTATATTTAGATTCCAAATTAAACCCTTGTCAGTGGAAACTAAGCTCTTTTATTGAATGGCTAGGAATTTCAGGCACTATGAGAGACAGTACATGGTTTTCTGGCAATATGGACAGATATCTATTCTTGTGTCATGTTTGACACAAACTGTCCTGCTTATTGGAAATGCCCCTGTGTAGAATACTCTTGATGTCATACATGTATTTAGAACTGAGAAGAATTCTAATCTGACAATATTTGCCAATGATTTTGAATTGTACCTTCTGGGAAGATACTGATGATTCCAGGAAAATTTCAGCACTGAAGCAGCACAAGGAGTAGTGGCATTCAAATCACTTGACATGAAGATAACCAGGTGGACAGAAACGTTCCGACTTTTCATCTCAGCTAGGGACTTACAGGCCCCCTGATGAAAAGGACTCAAGCCATGGCATTGAGAACTGCTCAATAAAGATGTTTTCCCAGTATGTGGCAGCAGTTAAAAAGCAAATAGGCTTCCAGGATATAACAAAAGGGGTTGGAAGGTACAGAGGCACAATGAACAATGAAGGCTTTTTCTTCAGAGAGACTGGACGCCTGCCATCTTACCACCTGAAAGCTACAAGGCAGGTTGAAAGAATCCCAAGCAATGCATCTGAGACAGCTTGAAGTGAGGACGATCTGTGATGAATGTCTGCAAAGGGGAATTACTGGCAGTCAGGTGGAGGGATTCAGAGTTATGAAAGCCATGGCGAAAACTGATCAGATTCTCCTTTCTACTAGACTTCATGCTTCAAAACAATCAGAACTTCATTTTATTAAAATGCTTATCGCTGTCAGTTAAGAAGATGGGAGTCTGTTTGACAGCACTGCCTGAAAGGCATTGTTAGGGATTCTGGCACGGCTTGCAGTCACCTGACCTAGACAGGGCTCTTGCTTATGCACCCTCCTAGCACAGCCCTGGAAGCTAAAATACATTGCAAAGACAAGTCAGGCTGATTTCTAGATTAAATTCCCCTGTCCACTGCTGTGTGCTTCACTGAATGTGGTAAGCTGGGCGTGAACGTGAGCGAAGGGCCGTTGAGCAAATAAAGGCAGATAAAGAACGTTAAAAGGACCAAACAAATTATAAATTGCAAACTGTCAGACCATCTACAGCCTTAGCCAAGCCAAAATGGCTTCATTTTCCTTTTCTAGCCTGGCCATTCTGCTTGAGTCTCTCCCACTGGTGTTTTTTGGGAAATGGTCCAGACCATTATGAACAGATCCAACAATGTGCAGTGATCTTAAAGCTTGCAGAAAAGTTTGGGACTACTTAAATTACACCTCATTTATCTTTACCAGAAAAGTCTGTAGTTCTGTCAGAAGTCTCTTTTGGTCCCTCGTGAACTAACTTGCAGTAGTTGAATGGCTTGGGAAAGTTTCAGAGGTACAGCTCGTAATAAATGCTCAAGACTCAGTACTTCCTTTTAGTTGAGTCATCTGTCTCCATTTTGATTGTAACCTTTCCCACTTCATAACAGATACTATTTCTTCTTTGGTGTTTTTTCTGCTACACATTAAGTCTTGCCCCTTTGACAACCTTATCCTTCACCTAAACAAGGAGAGTTCTTTTTTCATTCAACCAAGGCATTTGCTAAATGTTTAGTTATATAAAGTATAGCTAGTTTAATTCCTCCTCCTCTTAATATTCCTGCAAATGATGTCTTTCCCTCTCCTACTGGTATTTAACTGAAACAGTGGTCTTGGGAAGCTATAGGAGTCTTTAAGAATTCACAATACAGGATACATCATGTAGTGGCAGAGGCCTTGGATCTTGAGCCAAATGACATAGGTTGCACAAAGCTCCACCTTTGATTACTTTGTGATTTTTGGAGAGTTCACTTTGTTCACCCTTGGTTTCCTCAATTGTGAAATGAGGAGAATTTCTGTTCCAGCAATGTTCTGATAATTATCATGATATACATGGGGGATACTTCTTTTTTTCTTTCTTTTTTTTTTTTTCAGTAGTGGGGAATCAAACTCAGGGCCTTTCACTTGCCAGGCTTATGCCACTGAGCTACATCCCAGCCCTGAGGGCTGCTTCATATAATGCCCTAGGTTGAGTAATTAATCCTTTTCTGCTTCTCTTGTTTCATGCCACTCCTTACCTAACCTCTGTCTACTTCCCTCATTGCTTTTCCTTCTTCCTTTTCTCTGTCTCAGTTTATCTGCTACCATTTCCCAGCTGTCCACTCCATCCTTGCCAGGAAGGTCTGTTAGCAGACTGTCTCTGTACAGTTCCCTGTCCTGTACACACTTTGCTTTCAGGCCCCTTGTCATGTCTGCAATTGCCTTTCCATGCCCCTGAGCATTATCCAAATACTGTCAGCCTTCAAGATTCTGCTCTAGTCCCACTTTACTACAGATCCTTGTCTGATGCTTCTACCCAGAACTCATGGTTTTTTATTTCAATTTTTACTGTACATACTGTATCTTTAATATTTTCTTTGGACTTTACTTATATTCTTAGTTTTATTGCAAGTTTATACATATTTCGCATTTCTCTAAATTGTATATCATATTTGTAAACATAGTATAAGCCTTAAAATATGTTAAATGATCAATAATGAAATATGGGTCCAATTCTTTGCACTTTAGTTCTAAACTCCATGTTTCAGTAGCTCCCTTCATATTTTCAGCTGGGAGAACTTTCTCACTCTCCTATAAAGCCTTTGTTTCACAGGTCTAACATTGTCATGTCGATAGTGCATAATTATCTACTTAGCTGAAATTATTTTGGAGAAGTATTTTTTAAAAATTCTTTTGAATGAAATGTTTGCCACTGTCTACTGCTTTTTTTAGCAGACTATAATACTCAGTGGTGTGCTGATAAATTTTTAACAATGATCTTTCTGGGTAGGGAGACCTAGTCAAAACCTGATTTGTAGTGTTTGTCAATGACCATGCTGTATAGCTCCACTGAAGCTGATTTCAGGCTTTAGAACTGATACATTGAAGTTCAAAGTTGGGGGAAAATGTGCATACTGAACCTTTTCTGTCAGTAGGTACCAAGCCCAGCTCATCACTCAGTACCACACTATCTCTAATATGGGCTATTTTCTCAGTTTTAGAGCACGTTATGATCTTGTATCTCCAGGCAGCCTTAAAATAGGTTCATTCTGTAAACATTGCTGTAATTGACAGAGAAACCAAGAGTTAGCTAATGATGGATTAGAACTTTCCACTTCAGGAAATCTGTCTCCAGAATTTTGTTCTAAGTTGCTCTGTGACTCACATATTCCTCCTTCAGCATGAAGAACAGAGATTATTACTCCTCATCTTCAGACAGAGTACATCTCCACAACACTGACATTGTTATGCTAGGTCCCTAATAGATGGCATCAATTTTAAGAGGATATGTTTAAGGAGAATTCACTGATTGTTTCTTTCAATGTGAACTAGCATCTGGCAGAGAGTATTACCCCCCATACACTTACACAAGTGAACACTGCATTTTGCATCCCAGTCACCATTCTTAATTACTTACAATTTTTCCACTTTGGCTGATTTCAAGTTTTCCACAGGACATGAAGCAACTAGCATTCCTGAAAACTTACTAACTGCCTTTCATAAGTTTCTAAGACAAAAACCAGCCCAAACTGACTGGTTAAAACCTCCATTGCATCTATGTTGGTAACTCATGATGCTAACCTTGAGTAGGGGAAGTTTTGCTTTATTTGTCATAGTCCACTCAAGCCGAGATTTCTGAGTCATGATCAACTCAGAAAATCTACTTGGACTATGTGCAAGAGTCCAAAATTCCAATCTGAAGCTCCAGTAATGAGCTATGGAATTTTGGGGTTGAAGAAAATACAGACAAGAGACAAAGCTGAGGTCATGTGGAGGTCCTCTCTCCTGATGAGAGAAGAGGAACTAAACAAAAACTAGGGCCATTTATTTATACTTTTGATAATGTTAGTGTCACAGACACAGGGTTGCCTAGTGACTAACAACTGGAATTATCTCAGGTAAGGTGTTTTTCTCAGGACCAAAGTAGTTTTCAGCTTCAGCTGCTGCCTAAGCTTTACATCCACTCCTCTGGTCAAAACTTCTCCCTCTGAGTAGAAGGGACTATAGCACACCTGAGGGGTCTTCCAGCTCCGGTATTCATCTTCCCAGTAGTCTAAAGATAGAGAAATGGACTTTGATTTAGCAGGCAAGTAACTATCAAAATGGCAAAATACCAAATTGCTTCAAGTAACTATCAAATTGCTTCAAACTGGCAAAATATCTTCAAAAATATCTGAAACTCTCCAAAAGAGTTCATTGAAGGAGAGATAAAGTGTAACTATGAATTCATTCATCAGTTCCTCATGCAGAAAACATCTCTAAGTAGCATTCTTCTCTGCTCACATCTGTGGTCCTCTTCACACTTCATTTCCCATTAGAACTGCCATACTGTTTCTTTCTTTGACACATCATGCCAAAGCAAGGTATGGGGAGTGGATTTAACCAGATGCAGAAGTTTAAGCCATCAACCCTCAGCCCATAGATGAATCATATGGCTGTAAAAAGATGGAATCATTACCTGTATCCTAAGTTTATTCTTATATGTTTGAGTCTTTTTTTGTTACAGCATTTTATTATTTAATATAATGTACACGAGCAGTTTCACACAATTCAAGGTTGAAATTCTAGCTGCCGCTAGCAATTGTTGAGATAATATACTTGTTTTTAACATCATTAACATAAATTTGTGTGACCTCTGCTTACCACAAAGCACACAGCAACTGTAACCTAATGCAAATCAAGAATTCAGCTCAGGCATCTAACCTCAGACTGTTCACATGTCAAATGTGAGCATGAGCAGCAGGAAACTGCCCTGCTCTTTCTAATTACAATTATGATAACAGTTTAGTACAAGTCTACTTAAAATCATAAAACCTTTCGGTGAAAGACTGGTGTTTTTATCTCATTGTGTATTCATATGATTGGATATATTCGACTGCTCAGGAGAGAAAGTGCCTCTCATCGTCCAATATATTCTTATTTAGGATGCTATGAGAAGCAACCTGCATGCAACCACACATTGTCTAGTTCTCATGCAAATGACACAAGCACAAATAACAAGGTGATGAGAAGAATATTTCTTCTCTAAAACTAATCTTTCCATTCCAGGAAGACCACCAATCTTGGGTTCAAATAAAAATCCTTTAATTGGGTGAGATTCCTATGCAAAAATCTGATGCTATTTGGAGCAGTACACAAGTGCAATTCTCCATCTCACCAGGGAACCACATTTTTTCAACCATGCTTGGTTCTTCTTTCCTAGTACTGGCAGAGGCAAAAAGTACTCCAATTAGTGAAAGTCTGATTTTTTCCCCTATCACTCTTCTCATGTGCTGGTGAGGGGTAAGTGAGGTAGGTATAAGAAATTGCTCCAAGTCACTGATGGAAGAACCAACTGATTGATTGATATTGGGCTGATGCAATCTTCCTGTTCATCCGTTGGTTTGCCACTCATCTGGAAGCCAGGAGCACTGAAAGTGAGCCAAGCCTGTCAGATGTGCCACTGAGAACACTGTTCTCTGCAGAATATTTTTAGATGCCAGATGCCAATCACTCATGGGACTTTGCTACTCGATAAGAATTTCAGATGTGGACTTTAATTATAGTCAAGCAGGGAAAAAAAGATGATGGAAAGAGCAGAACCAGCTTTATTTTTAGCAAGCCAAGCTCTTAGCCACCACAAACCCTGTAAATCTATTTTAGGGGCTTGTCATTGTTGTTTGGTGGTTTTCATCAATGCTGTTAAAAAGTATCAGGTTGACAGCTTTAAGAAGTTGAAGGTTCTCACTCTAGGGAAAGAGAGACATAGTGGCTGTACTGCAGAGGAGCTGGGCTCTGATGCCTTAGCACTAACTTGACTCCACCACCTCTAGGAGATGCATAAAAGCTGGTGTTCCTACAATAATTTATTTGTGTTATGTTTGCCTCAAAACATTTAGAGAGAGAGATGGGGGAAGGGGAGGAAGACGGGGTGGGAACCTAGTCAAGGAGTCTACAATTGCATGAGAAAACTAAGTAAAAAAATACTAAGACAGAAGAGTTCCAACTGTGTTAATATTCAGTTTCTGTATTGACTTTCATGGACCAATGACTTCTGGTAAAACAAGTCATTAGTAGTGAAAGCAATCAGTAAGGTATTAACATTTATTGAGTGCAAAGTTCATCCTAAGTAATGATTTTCTGCAGCATTTCACATATGTAATTGATCAGCAGCTTGTCAATAGGAGAAAATGTATAACATATGTACTTGTGTTACATCTTCATGGAGACTCTGAGTTCAGAGAAATGGTGACCAGTGTGTTGGTGGTATTTAAGAAGTTGCTTTAAAAGATGGGGTCAGTATATTCCATCCCTGCCTGTTATGGTTGATACATTGTGTCAACTTGGGGAGTCTAGAGGTTTGGCTGAGTGACTCAGCAGGAAGCCAGGGTGCTTACTTTGTATACAACCTGAGTCTGTGGAGGAGGAGGGCATGGAGACTGTGTGAGAGCTACATGCCCCCTGGGTGGGGCAGGCTGTTTACAATGTAAGGGATGGAAAGAGGTTGCTTGCCTGCCATTCCTCCCTTTTGCTCTGGTTGTTTTTGCTGTGCTCTGCTGCCCTGAACAGTTTGCCCTCTGCCATGTGCCACTCTGCCTCAGAACCAGCCAAGTATTGACTGAAACCTCCACGAACTATAAGCTAAATAAACCTTTCCTTCCTTCATTTTGGGCATTGGGTATTTTGTCTCAGCAACAGAGAAAAGTAACCAAGACTGCCTTTCACACAAGCACCCTACTTTAGGAATTAGACAGGAACATTTTTAGTTCATGGGAAAACATTCAGAAGGGAAAGTCTTTTGTCTTATTTTGGTTTTTATGACTTTTATTATATTTCCAAGGAATACAGTGTGCTGATTAGATGTATATTTTGTAATGATTATCATAATCAAATTAATTAACTTGTTCTGTAAATTGGTTACCCAGAATTTGTTCATCTTGTAACTAGAAATTTTTACCCTTTCATCAACATCTCTCCAATTATCTCACTTCTAATAAACTCGAAGTCATAGAAACAATGAGAAATATAGTGATCTGCAGAAGGTAATGACTGACTACTTACAATCTGGCAACCAGTTGATAAAAGCTCTCCTTCACCTCCTACAATTTCCTAAGTTTTGAAGCTCCCATTTTTTTTTAGTTAATGTTAAGGACAATTAGCTAAAGACACCCTACTTGGAGGAGATTGTTTGTTTGTTTGTTTGTTTGTTTACTACATTCAATGTGCTATCCCTACACATACTCTCATTCAAAAAATTCATGATCATTATAGGCCACGAATATTTATTAAACAAGCAATGCACTAAACTCTTGTTTAGTGATATAATATTGTTTTGGAATTAAAGAGAATCATATTCTCACAGATGCCAAGCCCTTGAGAAACTTTAAGAGGGAGGAGGAGAAAAACTTCCAGGAAGATGGCGACCGGGTAGGCAGCAGAGAGAGAACCT
Organism: Dinomys branickii; assembly: GCA_004027595.1. Lineage (NCBI taxonomy): Eukaryota > Metazoa > Chordata > Mammalia > Rodentia > Dinomyidae > Dinomys > Dinomys branickii. The sequence goes on from PVLD010003449.1 coordinate 41,598, forward strand.
CCCAGAGGATTACCACCCAGACAATGGAATACAGCAATATGAAGACAGAAAGGAGAGAGGTGTGTACCCTGAACCCAAGAAGGATCTGAAATGGGAACTGAAGCCCTAGAAAAGACCAAGCAAAACCTCTCCTGGAGGAAAGGATTGGAGGGCCACCGCGGCACAGTTGGAAAGAGAAGAGATGGAGAAAGAGGAAGCCACTGCTTCAAACACACTCTTGGCCCAAGCCCTCATTCCAGCAATCGCAGCTTCAGCTTCGGAGACCCACTCTCATGGAAGCCTCCCAACGCGGCCAGGGGAGAGCAGAGTTCCAAGAGTTGGTCCAGGTCTGGAGAGGAGAGGGCGCAGCCAGGAAAAGAGGCAATGGTGGTTGGGAACTGTTGTCAAATCCAGTGTGAGGATGAGAGGTTGCAACAGCCACTGAAGTGGAGTCCCCACCCTGCAGCAACCTTCCTAATCAGCACCGGGAGGCAAGGTGGAGCCAGAGCAGCCAGTACACATCCCACCACACCCAGCTCTATGCCTGCCTCCAGGCTGTGGCCTCCTGCCTCTCCACTCTGTGGGCCTCTGCCAGTGGGGAGCAGCGGGGTGCATCAGCAGCGACATCAGAGCCAAGGCAACTCCCAGGGATCCAGCCAAGGAACAAACGGGAACTGGACCACAACAGCAAGAGAGAGCTGCAGATAGAGGTGGATCACACGGCCCCACGCCCTTCTCACTCCAACATCAAGCAGGAAGCATGAACTGAGTTACTGGGCTTCAGCTCCCACCCTGAACACCCTCTGTGAGCACCTTGAGCCTCAGCAGCCTGCGCAAACACCACCTGTTCCTGACAGCAATAGGACGAGTCCACAGGCTTCAGGACTCACCCCAAACTACTAATATGAGCAACAAGAGTGTCTCCATACTGCTCACATATATGAACCTTGTGTGAACCCATGGCTACTAGGTAGGCAGCAGAGAGAGAGCCTCCAGGAGGAATGCCACTCAGACATAGGAATATAGCAACATGTGAAGGACAGAAAGGAAAGAGGTGGATATCCTGAACTTGAGAAGGATCTGAAATGGGAACTAAAACCCTCGGAAAGACTAAGCAAAACCTCCTCTGGAGGAGGGGATCGGAGATCTGCCATGGCGCAGTCGGAGGGAGACGAGACGGAGAGGGAGGAGGTCGCCGCTCCAAGCGCACCCTTGGCCCATGCCCTCATTTCGGCATTCGCAGTGTCAGCTTTGGAGACCCATGGCCCAGCTGCAAGGGGTGGGGAACGGTAATGCTGGACATCAGGAGGAGGTGGGAGGAGAAGAAAGGGCCTCTGGCATCAAGGCAATGGGACAGAGCCAAAAAGGTCACAGAGGGCCCCTGATGGGGACGCGTGCCCTGCGGCTGCTCCACTGATGGCCCCATGGCTGCTCTGCAGTGGGCCCCATGGCTGCTGTGCAATGGGCCCCGCGGCTGATCCACAGTGGGCCCCGCGGCTGATCCAGAGTGGGCCCCGCGGCTGCGCCGCTGTGGGCCCCGCGGCTGCCCTGCTGTGGGCCCCACGGCTGCACCGCATTGGGCCCCGTGGCTGCCCCGCAGTGGGCCCCGCAGATGCCCTGCTCTGGGCCCCGTGGCTGCTCCGCAGTGGGCCCCGCGGCTGCTCCGCTGTGGGCCCCGCGGCTGCGCCGCTGTGGGCCCCGTGGCTGCTCCACAGTAGGCCAGGTGGCTGCTCCGCTGAGGGCCCCGCTCAGGGCACCTCATGGACTGGACCGCCCCCACCCATAGCACGATGACAGGGTGGAGCCACGTGGTCCGCCATGAGCATATGTGCTTTCCAACCTCCAACCATGGCAGTTTGTATACAACCATGTATGTTATAGTATAGTCTGAGGCAGCTATATCTCTTCCTAAGGTGAGAGTCCAAGGATGTAGATAAACCCAGGAGTACAGTTATTATCTCAGGGAAGATGAATGATTGAGTGGTAGGGCAACAGAGATGAGGGAGGAGAAAAATTGAATGATCAAATGGGCCATCATCTGTGTAACCTGAGTAACAAAGGTGAAGGTAACATTATGTAGTACAGCATCCAGAGCTAATTCCCTTCTATGTTCTCTATAATTCTGTATTTCCTCAGTCGA
>PVLD010003449.1:43816-142561 GCA_004027595.1 Dinomys branickii
GATAACTTTATATTATACAGCATCCAGTGCAAATTCCCTACTATCTTCTCTATAATTTGGTATTTCCTTTAATGTTTTTGTGTTAACTAATGTGAAGATAACTATGTAATACAACATCCAGTGCTAATTCCCTACTATATTCTGTATAACTTTGTATTTTCTGTATTGTTTATGGCTTTTCTGATTCATATGTCTCCATCTTTTTGTCTTTAAAATAAAATTTAAAAAAAAGAGGGAGGAGGAAATGAATTTAACATAGGCTTCAAATTAGATGTAGGAAAAAAAATTAGATGTAGAGCTACATGCAACTTGCTTATGTTTACTTTTTATTTCACTCCAAAAACCATACATTAGACCTTTATTCTATTTAATATCTATGCCACATGATTCTAAGATATAAAATAGATACAAAATATAATACTTTCCAGCTTTTATAATATGAGATAAAAATTTACTACAGACACAATTACATATAATGAAATGTCAAAATAAGCATTATAATATATGGTATATGAAATCAGACCAAAGATATAAATGTGAACTGAAGTACTTAGTAAGGAACTTCAAAACTCCATGCAGATAAAGCAGTTATCTAATTAATACTATAATAATAAATAAATTGAAAAACTTACTCTAAATAATAAAGTTGTAAACCTGAATTTTCTATTTTATGATGCTGATCTGATCAGAAAAAATGGGACATTGCCAATAGATTTTGAATAGTCATATGCCCACTATTACTTAGCCTTAATTTGGAGGCATTTCACCATATTATAATGATAATGGGCAAAATTAGTCTTCTAGTATGTTGTCTCAGTGCTACCCCAGGAATAGACGCAGGTCCCTTTTGTGAAAGGACAACATGATCTGAAATGATCATAGAGGAGAGTCCAAGTTCCACTGGCTCACCTCGTAGTCATGCTTGAGATAATGCCTGTTCTCATAAGATGGCCATATGAAGCAAGCAAAACCACTGCCATCTGTTCACAGCAGCAAGAGATAGCTCACAGCAGTGCGCTAATAACCTGTCTCAGTCAATCTATCACAGGTATTCACCTTGAAATGGACAAGAAAACCTTCATGAGTTATGCAGCATCCAAAGACGATTCCGACTAGAGCCTGCCCTCCCAGAGCTTACAATAGACTAGAGAAGCAAGATGTGTGCAGACAGAACATAACTAATTGTAAACAACCCAGTAAATGATAAATGCCACATGAGCATATACATAAGGTAAGGCAGGGAAAGGGGACCAGTTTGCAAGTTAGTAGCCCATTTTGTCTTGTCCCTTAAAACTGCCATTACATATCATCCCTTCCCAGCACAGCATCCAAAAAAGGGGCAGATGTAGATGGAAACCCATGTAGTCATTTCTGTCATCTTTTGTTTCCAGATTACTCACCTTCTCAGTGCTACAAGCTGGCTCTCAATATCTATTTCTACCTCCTTGGTAACTTGTTCAAATTCTCTTCTCTGGTTTAATGAAATTGTTTCCTTTGGACTTGCTCACCCTTCCCAGGTCTTCATGTCTTTTACATCTTCAGATAAGAAACTACCATTTCCTTTCCTAAGGGAATCTAAATGCCGGGTCAGGCCCTGACTACCCCTGGCAAACAAAGGTAGTGTTAGTATAAAGAAAAAAATAAAATTTATATGTATAGGGTACAGGATAAACAAATTCATGTCAAAGTTAAGCCATTAAAAATTCAGAGTGAGAGGTAGAGATGATAGCATTGAACCAATGTAATGATTTCCAAGAAGTCATAGCTGTCAGGCAAACTTATTTTTAAAGCTCTTTCACCCTGGTGACTAAGGATTTCCTAAGTTAGTGCTCAGGACTTGGTCATTTCGCCACTCACTCTGCTTCACTTGATCTATGGCCAACCAACCCAGGCCTGAGTTAGAGAAGAGAGTGTTTATGGTCATCAGCCTGTTTCATTCTCTGCCTTTGTCATTTTTTTTTTTTTTTTGCCTTTGTCATTTTGACTCAGATTTGTTGACTCCAGCTTAACACAGGGAACCAGGTCCAGAGTTCTTAGCATAGCTGACACACTTGTCCTCTTTGCTGGATTGTACCTTCAAATGGAAGACTTTATACCCTCGGTCCTAAGTCCTGAGAAAAAAGCCACATGAAACAAGAATAATTATCTTCATACATTCCTTCCTTCTATGACCAAATTCTTTAATTCCTAATGATCACAAACTTTGGAGAATTGCTGTGGGCATTCACAGAAGAAGGTGTGGAAGGGAAGGATAGGGAAAGGAAGTGGGTTATTTGAATTTGCTTTCAGAAAAATGAAATCAATGCACCCTCTTGAGTTTCCACATCTTAAGTGGTGGCAGCTCAGTCAAGGATGACAATAGAAGGACTTCCTCTGACTATCTTATGACAACTGCGAATGTAACTAGTGTTCAAAGATGAAGCAGATACATATACTAAACAATTCTAATATGTATGGGATACAGCTATAGGGGGAGGTTATCAGCAAGGTGAATGTGCTGACATGGGGCCTTTACATGACACCAACAGCCCCTGTGTGCTAAAAGCAAAGTCTCTACAACCAATTACTGGGCTATTTTGCCATGAAATGTAGACTCTCAAGGAAAAATAAAATATGTGATCCATTATTACTTCATATAATTACTATCTCAATGGCTTCTAACATGTCCTTGCCCATTAAAAGGTACACATTAAATGAGATAATAAAGGTAAAATTTCCAGGGCACAGCCTGAAACATAAGTGGTATTAAGTGTTAACTGTATTATTGTTATTGTTGCTGCTGTTACATTCAGTTCAGTTGGCTACTTCTAGATAAATCTTTATGAAACATAGCTCAAAATGTTTAATCAGCTTTCCCATTGCCTTCCAGAAAAATCTCCAACTTCTTAGAGGAAAATCTGCATTCAAATCTACATTTACTGAAGGTGTCTTTTGTGTATGGAAGAGAGATGGGAAGATTTGAATACAAATAGCTTTGAGTTGCAATAGTCAAGGAAGTTTCTGGCAGAATTTCACAGGATGAAGACACTGTCCACACTTGACGTATGTTAGCATCTTGGACCTCAATCTTGTAATCATTATCATTATTCTTCTTTTTTTACAAAACGCAAATGCCTTTCCTTTCATTTTCACACAGAGACCAAGTAGATGATCAAGTGCGAATCCAGAGCTCTGGGAGCAGCAGAATCAACAGTGAACTATGGCCCCTCACAAACAAAAGGAGACACATGCTTCTGTTGAGCGTTTGTAGAGTGTGCCTTGAAAGAGCCAAACCCCCTAAGCTTTGTTTGGCCCAGAGGCAACTTTGAGTATTTTTACATATTGATATTTCCAGCCTATGGAACAAGGGCATCAATATAAAGAAATTTATATGCAGTGTAATTTCACCATGGGACAAGGGCACAGAAAAGAATCAGCAAAATTTGAATATTAAAATTTCAAACTGAATCTAAATGGATATAGCCACTTAAAATGGGTATAAATGTGTGTGTGTGTGTGTGTGTGTGTGTGTGTGTGTGTGTGTATGTATATATCAGTAGGTTAAGGCTTTTCATTATCTGGAAAAGATACTAAGAATTGAATATCGAAAACACATTACATCCAATGTATAGATCTTAACTTTTCCCTACATTAAGAGAGCTCCTATGTGGAGCTGGGGAGTAGCTCAGCACAAAAACATTTACCTCATATATGCAAGGCCCTGAGTTTGATCTCCAGCACCGCAGAGAGAGAGAAAGAGCACAGATTACCGCGGTATGTATTCTGTTAGCCCTGGACTAATTTACATGTATTCTTAGGAATTCCCTAAAGAACTTTCTCAAGAGAAAGGAGCTATCCAAAGCAGTGAAATCCTTTCTCATGACTGCAGCCAAGGTAAGCACATAGCAACACCTACTACAAAAGTCTCCCTTCGCAGTGCAAGAACATAAAAACAGATTTGAACACAAGCTTTCACTTCCTGTTTGTAGCATTACATCATCCCACTCTCCATTTTGCATCAAGCCTACAAAAATACACTGAGTTCTCCTTCTCTGAGGATTAGGTCAAAGATCCTCTCCCTTAGTACACAGTCCCTTCAGTGGCACAACGTGTTCGCTGGGCATTCTGATCTAAAGAGCCAATCTCTCCTCTTACCACTGTGGGCCAGTTAAAAGGAATCACCCCACCGCTTTTGTTGCTTCATATTTTCCCCTTCCACCAAACTGCATAAAATGTTACAAGCTTTTTTATCACTTATAGCTGCTACTACATTTTGATCATATTCTTTTATATATAGATACAGGTGATACAGATATACACATAGATAAAATTTTGCCAGAATGTTGTAACATCTTTGGGAACAAGGACTGTTACTTAAAATTTTCTGCAACAATCCAGCTGAGAACAGTTGGGTTCTCATTAGATTAATTTGTTGAGATTTCTACTGAAATGCTTGAGCCAAAATAGACCAGCCTAAAGCAAGCTCCCCCCTCACAACGGTAATAAAGCTTATATGTTCATAAAAGAAACATTTCTTTCAGCCTAAATTTCCAAGGGCAATGTCATTGGTGATATACTCTATGGCAGACTGTGGTACCTGCCTTACCTGTAGCCCTATCTAAGGGGAAATTCAGCCCCCAAACCCATGAATTAAATAACCTGAATTTCACATATCTCATATCAAGTGATTCATCAGCACTCCCCAACCCCTTAAGTTACACACAAGTGGCTGTCCTTGGATGAGAACTGAACCATAGAGGAGTCAGTTTATGATCTTACCAGTAACCCATGGAAGAATTCCTAAGTCAGAGTTTAGATTCTCCTTTGCAGAAGCTGCTGAAGGGAGAACTGGGCAGTTATCAGGCAAAACCGAGACTGAAAATTTGCCTAGAAAATCTGTAATGTAAAATAAAATCATGTAAAGTTGAACAAGCTGAACTTACAAAGAATAGAAACTGAGAGAGCAGATATTATAAAATAATAGAAAGCTCAACTGATAGAGAAAAACAGAACTGTCATAGAAATGGACATATTTATATCACATTAAGGACAAAGTGACAATATAGCAATCTGAAAACTGCTAATTTCTATGACTCTCTACAGGCATCAAACTCAGAAGGGTGCTATCTGTGTGAGTCTATTTTGGATCTGTGTGAAATTGCAAATCCCTTGGAACACCAAAAGTCCACTTAGCATGGCAGAATCTCCTCACCATCCTTGAGAGAGGGCTTCATTTGTTACTCTTTAGAATTAACTCAAATTCCTGTAGAAAAACACAAGCCATAGAATTGCTGATGGTGTTCCCAGATTCTGTTTCTTTGCCTTTGTTCATTGCCTTCTATATATCTATTATTTCCTATTCTCCATGTTCATGAAAAGTCCCCTAGAAAACATCTGAAATTCATTTAGACTAAAATATAAATGGCTTACAACCATCACCAACTATTGCCATTTTAACAGAACTTGTCTTACAGTAGAAAAAGAAGGTGTTAATGATACAGTGGCAGATTCACCCCAGAGCTCACGGTGGGGTGATCTGAGATAAGCATCAAAGTGCCTGAGGTTCAGTAAAGAGTCCCTTTGGGCGCCATGCTTATGAAAGAGATGAGAAGCAAACAGACTTGACTGGAGGGAGAAGTTGAGCCTTAACAGTCTCAACACAACTTCAGCCTACCCTGCTGGGAGTTCTGAAAGTGAGATGGCCTTCCAGAGGCCGGGCTGAGTTGGCACAAGAGGGCCAGCCTTGATGTCTCCCATTGATTAATCATGATGCAAGACACGAGGGGAAGGGGCAACCCTAACAGGGACTGCCAACTGCAGACCTCTCACCAGCTAGGGTGAACAATCTTTTATTCTTAAAGGAGGACCTGAGCATGATCCTGTCCAGCAAATGCAGGATGTGAGCAAGAAGTGATTTTCATCAGGTAGAAAGGAGAAGAACCTTCATGGAGCTATTATGGAGAAGAACTATGAGATTATGCCATTTACACTGATTCTAAATACATGTCCAGTGTAGCTGAGCTTCCTGACTACACCATTACTCAAATGAGCAAGGTAGATAAAAGATAAAGTAGGGAAAATGGCAAAAGCATTAGAACTATTGTGGTTCCTAAGTTCTCACTCCTGATTAGGGCGTTAACTTTCATTTCCTAAATTATATCACCTGTGTGTGTGTGCGTGCGCACGTACGTGTGCATGTGTGTGATCATCTTTCTGTGGTGTTATCTCTAATTAGTAAATGAATCACAAAACTAATCTTTTAGGAAAGAAATCAAAAGAAAGACTGCCTCCATTTTAGCAGTGAAATTCTGTTTCATTTCTCTTCCAATGTCTACACGATGGTTGTCTTATCTGACCTTGTTAGGCAAATTCTACCACTGTGCAGTTGAGACAGGGGGCCTGGTCTTCTCTAAGTAGCATTTACTTGCCCCACAAGACTTATCTGGTGGTTCCAAGGAACAAATGGCTTTTACTAGGCTCCTCAATAATATGATTTGCATGCTTGAAGCGAGATCGCCAAAGTAATTGTAGAATATTGCTTGCCATTACCATCATTAAAAACAGGCAGATGTAGGAGCACTCCCAGGGAAAATTTTCCTGCTGGGTTTTCATGGAGATAAGTGCACAAAATCCACTTTTGAAAGGATGTTGAATGGAATGAATTTGCCATTCACTGGCTGTCTGATGATGATTTGCTTGTTAATTGGAAGTTTAGACTTTAGAGAAGCCTTAACAAATTTGATTGCTAAATTCAGGTTTACTCTCTCTTTGCAAGCCATATTCAGAGGCATAAATCCTACTCTGTGCATGTGTGTCTGTATTCTCATTTAGAATTTCTGAACCAAGAAACCAATCCCTAACCCTGTTGTCAGTAGCACTTTCTGGAGTGACTTTTGCAGTGAACAAGGACAAAATATTGTGTCCTTTTATGTCTCCAGACTCCGATTTGCAGTAAGTGTGGGTGATAAGACAGAAAGAGTTAATGGACCCAAAGGTTGTTTCGGTGTCTGAATCTGAGGATGGTCCCACGCTATGCTGCGAACAACTGCTTGGTTGGACCCTACTTTGGGGCACTACTTCATTTTCATTTCAGATCAGCTTCGCTCCTACTAATGAACTCAACTAAAGCTTAAAAACAAAAACAAACAAACAAACGTGCCAGAGCATTTATTTGGAAATCCTGCTGTTTCTTCTCCCATCAGACAGTCCTGAGTGCCCTCTGATCTAAACAATGCCATCTAGTTGGCAAGGTCAGCAGCCTCCTAGGGAGGATATAACTTTATTTTTAATGAGTACATTTGTAAATCTACAACATGACTTTATTCATTCTTGTCATTACCTATTGAGATTAGTTTGTTCTAAGTGACAACGAGTTTATCACCAGCCAAGAAGAATAACAACTCCCATGTGGAACTACATTTGCAGTTATGTAAACAATACAGATAAGAACTGCTAGGGGGTGTCATGTGGCATTTCTCAGAGCTAGCAATTCAAGGAAAGGGTAGCGACATGGTCCTTTCCTTAGCATTTCCAGGGACTTCACAGTGTGTGCACCAACCCACAAACCTGTGCTGAACATCATTTCTATAGCAAATTACACTGGTGTAAGATTATGTGCAGTATAATTGTACACCAGAATCAGAGGAAGAACCTTAGCAACCATAACAATGTTTAAAACAGTAAATTAAAGCCTCTCCATGCTCTGTAGTCATCTGAATCTCTTTGTCATCTCAAGCAACACATGTAGGCACTCAAAGCTGCATGAACCAGGAAGGTAAAAACGCACTTTCTAAAGATTTTAAAGCTTTAGAGTGTAAGATACAGGCCACTGAGGGTTCATTCATTTATTTAGTGTCTTCTATGTCCCCAAGTCTTTGTAGGTGCTGGGATAGAATAGAAGAGAAAGTCTCTGTTTCATGGCACTGGCGTGGAGGAAATATAGCTGACCAGCTCCATCAGTAAAGCATAACAAGAACATACAAGCTAGTCTAAAGTTCTAAGTGATCTAGGTAAGACTTCTTTTTTTAATTTTAAAGAAAATAGTACAAAAAATGAACAATAGCAAAATACAACCAAAACAATGAACCTGACCATTAACTGGACACCTGAGTCACCGAGGGTGCATTGAAAGGAAAGACAGATCACAATGATTTTTGGCAGAGAATCATCAGGACAGAGGCTCACCTGAGAGAGAAAGAAACATGTACCTGGTGCGCAGGAAGGAGGCTGGATCTGGAAAGCTGACAGGTTGGGCCTTGCAGTATGTTGCCTCACTGGCTGTCTGCACAGAGAGGCTGCTCAACAGATACAAGAAAAATTAATGCATGCGCTAATGAAGACAATATTAGAAAATGTACAAAATCTTGGTAATATTATGTAGACTAGGAAGGAATACATACTTCACTTAGAATTTAAGAAAATGACCAGTTCCTTTACACACTATTCCCACAACCCTAAAAAAGGGACCTAAACAAAACCTGTAACTTAAAATCCATATTTACACCACAGCTTTCAGTGGAAATCAGACATCCAAGAGCACAAGGAAGTTCTGTTGGGACGAGAGTCAGCGCCAGGTAGAAAGGGCACAGGCTTTGCCTCTGATTTGTCCTTAGTGTATCACAGAGTGCAGCTCCTTCTTGTGACTCCAAGGAGACCTGCTCAGGGGTAAACAAAGCACCCCTTTGCTGGTTAGTAGATGAAATTAAAACAGACAAAAACCCTACCTAAGTATGTGTAGGAAATAAGTGGGTTTCTAAAAATAGTTTTAAAAAGAAATCACATTTTCCCGGGATACGTGAAGTGAAGAAGAGACAAAAGTAGAGAAAGATACCGAAGAAAAGGAAAAGTTTCCTTTCCTTCTCCCATGTACTCCTCTTCGTACCTCTTAACTAATCACTTCTCCCACTACAGCCCTCTGAATCACACTGTTAGTTCTAAAGCAAGGTAGAACTCCAGGGCAGAGGGATGTAACCTATCATAGATGCATGACTTGGATGTGAAACAATAAATCTTTGATAAGGTGTGGTATGAAAATCATGCTAACGAGACCCTTTGGGGGCACAATGGTGGAGACAGGTCTCCCACCCCTTGATAGCACAGTCACATCTGTTGCATTATGATAACTGAATTTAGTCTTAATACTCATTTTGAATTTCAAAGTGTGGGGAAGAAGTGCATGTGGATTTTTATGTCTATAGAATAAAAACACACATACTCTTGTAAAGGCTGAGAAGCCACACACAAAACAAGCTACGGAGCCTGGGATCTTTCTGTGTTTTCTTCCAAGGAAGATTTTAATAGATAGCAATGTCTGCATGCACGTGTGCACACACACGGACACATACACATAGACACATGCACACTACACAACAAGATCACTTACTTAGGTAATGCTTGCCCCATAAAATGCTAGGACAAATTAGTCTGTTTCATTTACTTCTATATAAGCTTGTTCACCTATATTCTATGAACTAAGGTAAAACGAAGTGTTTCCTCACCACCTCTGAGAGGAATTAAATAGAGCAAACCAAGCTAGCAGAGAGTTACAAAGTTTCATCCAAGGTCAGCTTTGTCTGTTAGCAGTAGAACTGGAAATAAAAGCCAGGTCTCCCCTTCTTCTTCCTGTCCTGTGCCCATTGGACCAAAATGCTTTCAATCAATAGGCAGCCAGGTATGACAGATTCACATTCTACCCAGTGTCAATAAAAACAAAAATCAAGTTTTAATCAAAACACATAACCGAGATCTACATTTCTCTTGGTCTCAATAAATCTTCCCCAAAGGAAGCGGGCTAAAATTCTTTACATTTAAAAAATGAGCTCCACTGGGACTCCAAATTCCAGTTCGATTTTTGAGCCAAGGCATTTTTTTTCTTTATCATGCACTTGGTGCTGTAGTGTGATAAGAGCCCCATGCAGACCATAAAACTAATTTATCATCTGTAAGGTGTACAAAGAAAATGGTAGCTGCCTACTTGTCTGCTTGACATATGAGGTCATTTTTGCCGCTAGCTTTCTAATACTGAGCAATTTTATCAGCTATTTATATACATTAATTGTGGGTACCCATATGCTCAATGTTGTATTTAATAATGCATTGCATTGAATATGCATTCCTTAAGTTTTAGCATGCAGTGAGCCTCTTGCATTTAACTATTTGGTTTGCCTATTAAAGGCCATTATTCAGCTATGCCATGTTACCTTCTCTTTCAACTGAATTTATGTTTCTTTAAGTCTGACTCACCCTGCTGAAACCCACTGAAGTGGACAAGGCCACCTCACATGTCCCAAGGGCTCCAAGCAAAAACAAGCAGAGGAAGTGCCATGGTCCACTTAATAATACTCAAGCAAAAGGATTACTTGATGAATCCTTTTCCCCAAAGGACAGCAGCATATTCATGCTTCGCAGTGTAAATATAAATACAGTTCTCAGGCAACAGAGACACGGGATGCTAGATAAAGTGTGAAAAATACCGCGGCAAACAGCTATGCCACAGTGATTTCTTAACTAGCAAGGGGAAATCAGTTCAAACATCCAGAGCAATCCCAACCCCCTCCTCTAAAGCCTTCCTCAGTTCTGTCCCCCAGAAAAGAAAACAAAGTCCTGCTCAGCGGGGCCTTGGCCACTGATTACTCTAGCTTTCCTTCCTTGCTATGAATGCCCATTTCCTGATAAGGAGAAAAGAAGCCCAGAACATCCCCCAACCCAGGAGATAACCCCCCCCCACACACACACACACAAGCTCACATGTCACAAGTGTTAACATTTGCATCATAAGATTAACTGCTGTAGGACAAGATTTTAAATGGCTCTGATGAAAGGGAAACAATTTCTATGGGTATAATAATCTATAAAGTATTATCCCTTGGATTTCTTGGCTGAGAGTAAATTTTCAGAGAAGCTTTGTTACCCAGCAGAACAAAGGAAAGGTATGGTTTTGATCCCAGAAAGAAAATTAAGAAAGCCAACCCCAAGTAAAATGAAGCAGATGTCGACCCAACATAGGCAAAGCCAGCCTAGGACCCCTGATTGCGAGTTAGGCAGGTGACAGAGACAAAGGAAGGTGCTGAGCTTATAGTCTGGGCAGGAAGATAGCAGTGTTCCTTCTCTTGGCTAGGTCTGTGATCTCTGTGACTTGCAGCACATAAAACAGCCCTGAAATATGTTCAGAGGCCCTTCTAAAACTGGGCAGCTTAAAACTACACAAACAATAAATAGTAATATGGTTTTCCCAAATCCTTCCTTGAATTCTAGTTTAAGGTATGAATCCCAACTCTTTGCATGATTCATTTGCTATATGAAAGGAAGAATACACATACAAATTCAAAAATTCACTTCTATTTTTGGTAAAATTCTGCCCGTACAGCTTTCATGCAAGTTAAATAAAATGCAGAGCAAGTAGGGATGAACACCCTATGCACCCTTCTAGTTATTCAGCACCCACCAGGGCTGTGTAAGTTCAATCAGCTTTATCAGATCCCAGTGCTAAAATAAACATCTTGCTTGAATTAATAATCATTAAACCTATTTTGTTTACACAAACACTGGTCCAAAGGGCCTAGGTAAAGGGATCGTTTGTTTCATTGCAGCAGTTGTTCTTTTCAGTGTCCCCTTATCCATCTCTGATCTCTCATCATGCTACCTTCTATTTGAAATCTTTCCTGCTCTTCAAGGAAATGGTCCAGTGCCATCATTTTAAATATCTGTCCCATGAAGTGCTTATTCTCCATGCTGGTAAAAATTGTCCTAAGGATTTAGGCTTCAGGATTTCCACTTGGAAAACAGTTCCCATCTTGTTTTCAATATCATTTACCAGGGAGACTGAGTCGTGTTCTATCAAGGAGTCATATCTTTTCAGTAATTCTGAAGTGCTTCTGGTCTAGAAAAACTGAGAAACCTGCCTTCACAAACATGTATCCCAACCACCTGCCTGGTATGTTTAAGCCACTGCCAAATTTATCAAAGATGTTGATATCATAGGAGTTCAATGTGTGTATTTAAAACCAACCAACTCTAGACCATTCTTCACTCTTAGGTCAATGATTCCCATCAGACATATGGAGTCTCCAGAAGTAAAATTCCTCGATAAACTTAGGTACTCCATCAAATATCTCCCCAAAACAAGAATATTAAAAATAATAATGTACTTTATTATACTTTTGAAAAGGTTGTCAAGACCATTCATTGGTGAAAGTACAGTCTTTTCAATAAATAGTGCCACAGTTGCGACATCGACACTATATGATAGCATGTTTCCCCAAACTATCCCGAGCACAGTGAATTACCATATTTTTTGAAATTCTAAAAAATGAGACTTGACAAATGGTACCATATTGTTTTCCATCATTCTGAATGAGGTGAGTTTCTGCTAAAATGTTGAACAGCCTTTTTGCACTATTTTCTGTGAATAAATTATTTATGTCCTTCAAAACATCATGTCAGGGAAATGGAATATTCATTTCTGAAAGAATGAAATTAGGCCCTTTTGTGTGTGACAGCATATACAAAATTAACTCAAACTAATCAAAACCTAAAGGTCAGAGATAAAATTATAAAACTCACAGAGGAAAGCATAAGGGTAACTTTTAATAATGCTAGACTTAGCAATGATTTCCTGGGTGTGATCTAAAATCATAGAAAGCGTAAATCAGACTGCATCAACACTGAACACTTCCATGCAACAAAGGACACTATCAGTACAGTGAAAAAGCCACCCACAGAATAACAGTATATGTAAATCATACATTTCATAGAGACTGATATCTAATATACACAGAACTTCTAAACTGGGTATGGTGGCCCACACTTATAATTCCAGCATCCTGCGAGGCTGAGACAGGTCGATTGCAAGTTTTAACCTCGCCTGGCCAACTTAGCAAGATGCTGGGTCAAAATTAAAAATAGGATACAAATGTAGCTCATTGTGAAGGCTCTGAGTTCATTCTCCAGCATTGAAAAGAAATCCAGCTTATCTAGGGAGAAACTCAAGACCTAAAGTACAAATCCATTCCTATATCTCCAAAACATCACCAACAATAAAACTAACAAGCAAATAAGACATGTACCAAGGACTAGACTAACTTCTTCAAAGAAAATATGTACATCCCTAATGTGTAGAATGACACATAAAAAGATGATCAACATCATGAATTATTAGGAAAATGTAAATGAAAACAATTAGATAATGCTTCACACTCATTAGGATGCTTATTGCAAGAGGAAAAAGAAGGGGAAGAAAACTAAGTGGGGGTAAAAATGTGGAGAAAATGGAATCTTTGTGCACTACTGATGGGAGTGTAGAATGATATAAACACTGTGGAAAACAGTATGGTAGTTTCTTCAGAAATTAAACAGAAACATGATATGGCCTAGCAATTCCAATGCTGGGAATATGCGCACACACAAAACTTGGGTGCAGTAATTCAAAGAGGCATTTACACTCTTGTCTTCATATGAATGCTACTCACAATAGCCAAACGTTGAAATCAAACGAAGTGTCCACCTACACATGAACAGATAAAGCAAATGTAATTTGTTCTCATGTACTTAATGGAGCATTATCAGACTCCAAAAGAAGAAGAAGGGAAATTCTCACATATGATATAACATTGATGAACCCTGAAGATGTTATGATAGAAAGAATAAGCTAGACAGGAGTGGATTCCATGAGACAGGGCTATGGTTGTTGCCATGCCTAGGGATAGGAGAAGATAAGGAAGTGTTACTTAATGAGCACAGAGTTTCAGTTTGGGAAAATGAGAACGTTCTGTAACTGGACGTTGATAATTGTACAGACAGGTGAATATATGCATTACCACATCAATCTTTTAAAATGTCAGAATGATTTTACATATATTTAACTGAATGTACACAGAAGGACAGCTGGGATAACTACACTGCTGATGTCTGGTGGTTTCTTGAAAGAAATTGTTAATGCTTTATTTTTATCTTTTTGACCAGTTTTGCATGTTTATGTCTGGTAATCTGAACCACTAATTTGAAGACCACAATATGCACTATATCAACCATTGTTGAATTCCTATCATCGTGTTTGGTGAAACTCTATCATTTATAATATTTTGTTTATATTTTTTATTCTCTTTAATGGTTTGATCAATCGTGCATTCTTATATCTGGCAATGTGAGCAACTTTGATGCAGATAAAAATATGTAATATAACGCCACTGTTAATCCTTATCATTTTGTTGTGAAACCCTGTATCATTTTTACTGTTCTTGCTTTGTTTTGTTTTTGTCTATGTTGTTGGAATTTTGCTATTGTTCTTGTTTTAATTCTCTTTAAAATAAAATTAAAAATATATTTAAGCAAGAGAAGTACATGAAAAAAATAAAAAAAACAAAGGATAAGGAAGATTATCTAGGGAGAAACTCAAGACCTAAAGTACAAATCCATTCCTATATCTCAAGAGGAAGCGTGAAGGTAGCAATAATTACTTACCATGTAAACTTATGACCACTTTTCTATGCTCACAGGATGTTATAAATCCCATTTTTCAGATAAAAATATTGACTAGGTAAAGGCTAAGTAATTTAGTCAAGGTCCAATGTAATTTTTGATCTCTGTCCCAGCATCTTTCCCAGAGAACCGATAGCAACACTACCAGGGATACTGACACTAACTCTAGTTCACTTCTCCATCTTCTCATGGCACCACCCATAACAGCAAGTTCCCTAGTTCAGTTTCCCTTTTGCCTGTTGCATCCATTCCAGTGAGCTGATAACTGAGATGGGTAATATCTTGTCCAATTGGTTTGCCTTTGTCCCATCTCTTCTTTTAGATCTGCTTCAAAACTCTGGGCCATTTCACGTGATTATTTTACCCACAGACTGTGGAGAGGTGTTGCTTAGTGAATGCCCACAGTCTAGCTGATTGGATTCATGATACCCTTGCCCATCTCTCCCCAAAAGGAATGGAGAAATAGATATACACGTGCCTCAGAGGGCTACCCCCTTCTCTAGCTTGTCACATCAGTGTAGCCAGTGCAGTGAAGAGATGTCCTGGTACCCAATATAAGAGGCAATATCAGGAATATTGATCCTGTCGTATTTTAAAATTTTGATATTTTGTATCAAAAATAATGGATTTTGTATTTATTTTGATTTTTATATATTACAATAAAATATTAATTTTTGATCATTAAATCTCTATCCTAACTCACTTCATCTTAGTTCCAGCTTGAAACTCGCCTCTCTTTGAAATCAAAAGTAAATGTGGAAAGAGAGAGAGAGAGAGAGAGAAAAGAAAAAAGAAAAGAAGAGAAAGGAAAGGAAAGGAAAGGAAAGGAAAGGAAAGGAAAGGAAAGGAAAGGAAAGGAAAGGAAAGGAAAGGAAAGGAAAGGAAAGGAAAGGAAAGGAAAGGAAAGATCAGAAAATCACCTTTCCAGAATCAGGTGACACAGCGGAGTGAAGCCCGGTGCCAGTCAAGTGCTCTGTGGATGAGGGATGTCGGAGGCTCTGCTATGACCCTAAGCAGAAAGGAGCATCAGTGTCTTTCATGTCCCTTTTGACAAGACCTTCTCAACCTAAAATCAAAAGCTCATATTTAAACACCATGAATTGCATATCTATGAAAACTGAAGTCCCTACAGGCTAACTTTCTGTATTTTTGTTCTCTTTAAAGAAGGTATTAGAGCAATTTGGGCTGTCTTCTTAAAAGATTTTTATTGTTTTTTGATAGGCAGCAGGAACTTATCAACTATATATATAGCCAACAGGTCAGAAAAAAAGCAATGTGGCTTGACTGCTAAGTATGTCAGTTCTGTTTCTAACTGACTACACGTGCCAGAGCTTACACGTGCACCAAGGCTTCTGCGTGTGTTTCTGTGTGTGTGCCTACATGTGTGTGGGCTTTTCGTCCCTCACCCCAAACCTGTTTTTCAGCTCCCAGCCAAGTAACCTGATGTAATTTTGCCTTGAAACTCTACAGGGCTTTTCTCTTTTACTGGGATATCTGTCAGGAGGAACTGGCAGAACATTCTCCTACTCAATGACAATGGAGATGAGAAAAGTCCGCCGTCCTCTTTCCAGGGAACGCATGTGGAATCAGCTTGAGAATGCTCTGGTCAGATCTCAGTGTACAGGACTGTTGAGAGACGAAAAACTGTCTCTTCATTCCTCAGGCAAGGCAAATGCCATCGCAGGGCGGGCTCAGTGGGAGAGGGGAGATAATGAGGTACTTTGAAAGAGCAGACATTGTCAGAAAGACAGAAGTTGGAAAAGGACAGAGGTGGTGAGTGATTATTTCTCAAAGGAGCACTGCAACACAAATGGGTCTCAGTGTGGGCTGAGCAACGGAGAGGAGAAAAGGAAGTGCATTATGAATTATTTACCACTGGATATGGCTGAGCTTTGATCCCAGTCCTAATTGTAAGGTTGTCTTGGTGTGTATGAGCTGAAAAGAAAAAGAGTTGCCAACTTTTCTGACTGTGTGTTCCCATGGACACATACATACCCTGGTGTTCCTTAAAGGTCAGACATAGGTCGAGTTTAGATTCACTTATGAAGTACATAATTCAACAGGTACAGGGAAGGTGATCTATGCTGAATATCCTCTTTATCGTGGGCTAAAGAGTCTGAAATACCATCACTGGAGATGCATTAGTTTTAATTTTAGTTAATCATTGTCTCTGATCTATAATAAAAATCAATATAAATTTATAATAAAAATACAGGTAATATTTATTCAGGGAACACCAAAGTATACAAAGTGTACAAAAGACTATATAAGTTTTTTGATGACGATATATCCTGGCTTGCTCAAAGACACTGTTTATTTCCATTCTCCTAAAATAATAGCAATGCTTTTCCTTCTTCTTTTTTTTATTTTTTAATGCTTTTCTTTCTATTGATCTATTTCATAATTTTGGCTCAGTCTTGATCTGATCTGAAATACTCTACAGCTGGCTAACAGCCTTTGCTCATCGCATGTGGGATATGGTACAGCACAACTCACACTCAGATGCAGCCACTCCACAAATTAAAAATTAAAATCAGCCAAGAGAAGCACACAACAATTAAGCAATGCACTATGATGCAGGAAACTGTGCCCATTATCTGCTGAGCACAAACTCCTGAGAGGTGCAAAAGGACAAAGTGACCACCATTGCTGCTAGCAGAAAGAGAATTAGGAAGGGAAAAACAACAACAATGAAAATCTGGTAATTCACAACCTGAGTAACTGTCACACAAAGAATGGACACTTCCTATGGGAATTTATTCAGAGGTCTCCAGGCAAAACCTGATTTCCTCCACATACTTCCCATATCCGTAGGCTAGGCTGGGTACAGTGGGCGGGTCCCCCATAACACTTCATACTTCCTTCTCCTAACCCTTCCAGACTCTCATGTGCTCACCCTTAAGTCAGCCATGTTCAGCTAGACTCTAAACTCCATAGGATAAAAGTAACTGACATGTATTATGTCAGTGAACAGTCAAAGCATTTTTGTGAATTCAGTGAATTTTCAAGGTTTCCCCACAGTGAAAAGATGTTTCTGTGTTCTGGCTCAAGTAGTTTTCAAGTAGGTATAATTGGTATTCAACCTCAATTTGTTTTGAAACAATATGTTGACTGCCCTGGATAGTAGCAGTCAGGGTGTCCTGTTCTTTACCACTGTCATCCAGATCTTAGCACAGTGCTTGTGCCATATTTAAAGATCAAAAATAATTACAAGATCAGTTAATCATGAACATTTTTAATACACTGGCTACTAGACACAGCACTATTCACAAAGTTACAGTTACAGTTCCTGGCTTCAAGGAACTCATGTTTCATGCAGCTCCAATGAAAAGAGCAAACTCTGGCCAGCAGAATAAAGACCTTGGTTGATATTTTAGGCATTTGAGTGTACATGTTTTAAAATCAACAACTTTGTTGACTTTGAAATATACGTTATTTTAATTGAGCTTAAATTTAGTGAGATGTTTTGCAGAAGGATCACATTAGAGGGAACTACAAGAGAATCATAAGAGATGTGTTACACTCAAAAGTCATGTGATATTTTAATTATGTCACAGCACAATTATGCTGTTTATTGTTTATCTTGAAGGTATCAGATCATCTTTAAAGGAATATGATCTACTGCTAAGTATTTTCTTCACCCTTGCCCAGAGTCTAAATGCCATCACTAGAGATGCATTAATTTTAGTTGGTCATTGTCTTCTCATTTAATCTTTTTATTTAGAAGTAAAAAGTGCTCAAAAATAGAGGTAATATTTATTAAGGGAGTATCACAATAAGAATAGCAGGTTAGTGGACAGAGGGAATTCTGGACAAACGGAGGTGTGATATTCTGGGGGAAAAACTGAAATAAAGCTAAATGTCTGGAAATTAATGATATGTTATATTATGACATGTATATGTCCACATTTTTAAAATATGGAACATTTTCAAGTTTTCGAATTTTAAATAACTGGAAAGTAGGCATAAGCGCATTTCAAAAGTGGAAGAAGCCATATGTAAAAACATGGTAATCATGCCTTTGGGTGAATTTGAGCAAACATCTGACAATAGTCAATAGTGAGGAGCTGTGAGGGAAAGAAATGAAAGGATGAGACAATAATACTGAGTGTAAATGAATTAGAAATAAGAAGCCACCCATTAGAGCTTGTCTCTAAGAAGGTGTTAACAATATTACAGGAGATGGTTACTCTTCAATCATTAATATAGGGACATTTCCAGTTGTAAATGTGCATAGAATTGTATGCCATGCCTTAAATATACTCCTGTTTGAAAATACTTTGTAAGATGAATTCTCAACATTTAAAGAGACCTTTTCGTTCTCCAGTCTCCAGCTACATGTCAACTCCATCTCCACCACACTGACACCATCATGACTGACGTGGGTTTTGATTTGACATTTCAGCTGTTGAAATACGCAGGCACACTCACTCACACTCACGCGTGCAGAGCCTTCAACTTGAGATGTGATTGGCATCAGTCATTTCATAACCTGTCTCATGGGGATTGGACCAATGGACCTTTTTAAAGCTTGCCTTATTGAACTGACCCTTCTGATCTCAACACATGATTCATACTTGCTAATCTTCTCGGGAGCCTTCCTTACTCTTAACAAGCCTGTCATTTCTTCCTTCTCAGAAGTATTTTTCTCTAGGTACAAGATGATTTAAAATGTTATTTTTGTATGTGTTCTTAACTTTTGTGAGAAATCATATGAATGCACCAAAGAAGTAACTATTCAAGATAATTAGTAAACTTTATCAGAAGGAACACAGATCTCATCATCTTTGTGCATTGCTTTTATAATCACGTGGTTTTGATCAACTCCACAAATAAAATGCCATAAAACATTATATTTGAAAAACTTCAAGCATTTAGTGCCTCCTCCCAGTAAGAGAATTTCTATGGTACTTTTGTGTTAATTAACATCTGTTTGAATATTTTCTATTAAAGGAATTTATTTTGAAAGCCATTATCATTCAGGGTATTTCTATCTTTTAAAGGCTGATTTTTAGTTAATACTGAGAGTCTTTAACTTCCTTCTCCCAAGTGCTGGTTGTGTTTTGGTTTTGCTTGCTTGCTGTAATCCTTAGCCACAGTTGGAGCTCTCACCTAAATGAGAGCTCAGGGCAGAATCTGAATCTCTACAGTTACAAAGATTTATGTTTTTCCTCATACTCAGCCCCGGACAATGTGCGCTCACCCTTATTCTTTACCACCTCTTTCGTTCTTTATGAGCGCTTAAAGATGCGCGCTGTGCAAGGTTCTTTGACCTTACTCATAGTTCCTGAAAAGAATCCTTAAAATGTTTCATCTCTTGCTATTTCTCATCCTCATAGAACTTTAACACCCTCTTAATCACCATATGTCTTCTTTTTCTGTTTGAAAATCAATAAATTCAAGCAAAACATTCTTGAGCAGAAAGAGAATTGTCATTACCGGGGCTATGTATCAGACCCTGCACTAAATGAAAGAATAGGAAAGACATAGAGATGGGATCAATACAGTAACCTCAAGAAATTCACACTATTGAGGAACAGACACAACCTTACAATATACATAAATATAGTGGAAACGATGTAATAATCTTCCTGGTGAATTAGAATTATCTACAAAACAGCATGATTTCCAGTGGAAAGATATGAAGGAGGAGGGAAATGTCCTCTGCTACATGGAAGCAGAAGAGGTAACTTATGAAAACAGTGAAATAAAAAATAATACATCACATTTTATAGTAGCTACCCTATATAACATAATTGCTCTATTACTTATACAGCATCTTTGAGGTAATATTGACCTCCCTCTCATGAGTCCAAGCCTTTCACCTCTCAGCCTGTCATTTACCCCTTAGAACTCTCTGGGATATTTTCTGCACAAAGACCAAAAGCCACCCATGTGTTCTTGCTACTTAGGAGGTAAAATACAGTATTGTATATTTCCAAACTACCTTTATCTTTATAATTGCTCCCCTGCTTATAATGCAAATTCTAAATTATCAAAAAGTTTAGTTTCAAAGAGTTCTGATTTGGGCTTTTCTTTTAGCATATTACTATTTTATACAGGTATGGGGTAGAATATGACAATCTGATGCCCTTATGTAATGTAAATGATCAGATCAGAGTGATTAACATTTTATCTCCTCATCATTTATTATTTTTGGTGTTGGCTCTTCATCCTTTTCATCCCCAAATCACAGCCCGTCCTATACCCTGTTCTTAGGGAAGCTGCCTGACTCTTTGACACTCAAATAAGTGTCAATATCCAACCCAGATACATGAGTGGCCCTAAAGATGAATGCCTACCATGTGCTGGGTGATGAGATTGTATCTTTTCAGAACTTAGACAGTGGTTAATTGAAAGACATTTAGCTCTTAAATTGAATAATCATAAAAGCAAATGGAAGTTAAGTGCAGAAGAATTTGAAGAGTAGTATGGCCTGTGTCTAGATGCCCCCACCAAAGCCTCATGCAGTAATGTGGGGGGGGGGGTGCTTTTTCAGAGGTGGCTGAATTTAGAGAGTATGATGCTGAGAGTAAGGGGTGCGATGGGCAGGTCAGTGCACTGACTGGTTTGGCATAGTTCTGGCTAGTAGTGAGGGTGTGAGTGCTACACCAGGCTGAGGGCAGGTAGCCTGCGTACAATATAAGGGACTAAATAGTCTCATCTTCCCCCATCTTGCTTTGGCTATTTTGTGGGTGCCATGTACTGTTCTCTGTGATACACCTCTGCAAGCCACCCTGCCTTGGAACCAGCTGATTATGGACTGAAACCTCTATAAACTGTGAGTGAAATAAACCTTTCCTCTTTTAACCTTTGGTGTCAGGTATTTTTTCTTAGCAAAGAGAAAAGTAACTAGGACAAAGCATGTGGGCAGGCATCGTGTAGCAGTATAAGGCTCCTCAGACAAGGAACAAAATTACTAAGGAACACAGAAGACATAAATTGAGACCATGGAGCCCCCATAACAGTTGAACCACTTCTGAGCACATCTGCAGCTTGTTGGGGGTTGCCTAGGCAGAGCTGTATTTTGTGGATTTCAGTAGCCAAGGTAGTTCATACCATAGCCTTTCAATAAACTCCCTTCCTACTTGAACTAGGTATAGTGTGGGCTTCTGTTTGTAGCAAGTAATGCTAAGAAATACCTGTAGACTCTTACCTTTCTCGTAAGATTCCAGCTTTATAAAAAGTATTCTATGCCAAGAAAACTTTCAAATTTGTGAGCAGGAAAAAATATGGGGGTGGGATAAAACAAACAGTAATATTTTTTAAAAAATTTTATTCAGCGCTTAAAGTTAAATGACTAAGGCAGGGAAGTTTTATATTATTTACTTGCATAACAAGGAAATAGATGTATTTTAAACTAGGCAGGCGCTTATTCCACTGAGCTATATCCCCAGCCCAGATGTATTTTAAACTAAAGCTGATGAAAATGAGGAAAAGTACAATACAGGAATTTGTATACTTTATTCTTCAAAAAAAAAAAATTCAAGATGTTGCCAAAATGTCTTGATAGAGGATAACAGGGTCACATGAAGCCTGAGCTATGAAGGAAACTCTCAGGGCGCACTGCAGCTAGTTGAAGATATCGCCAGCCCAAGTGGGCCATGATAAATACCTCACCCAAAGCACTTTCTTTCCTGTTTGCTGTACTCTTTGCTTACTGCAAACATCCCACAAAATTGCCAAGAGAGTTATCATGAACCACAAGAGACATGGATGTTTCTTCTTTTCCAGTCGAACATCGGATAGATAAGTTTACGAAGGTTCCCCGGTAAATGTTTTTCATACTTTTACCTTTGCAAGAAAAAGACAAAAAATAAAAAAGACAATGTACTCATAAACACTCATCAGGAAAAAAAATATATTCTAACAAAAAGTGGACAGCAGTAAGGAAGAGTCAGAGTTCAGGGATAAAGCCTTACTCCCCATCTATTAAACACTGGGAAAACACATGCACAGCCTCTACTCACAGGTTGAAATGAGAGTCAGTCATGAATGTGAAGCGATTTTGCAAAATTAAAATAGGCTTTATGAATGTAAGACGCTAGCGGATGCCAGTTGTATATTTTTCCTTTTTGCATATTTGAAAAGAATATGAATAAAATAATATGGTTCTGTTATCTTTCTCTCCTCCACTTCCCTTTAAAAGTTTGGAAAGTAGTTATTAAAACTTCACATGAATCCACAGTTTGCTCATCCATAAAGTCTTTATTGTTTCCTGGCTCTTTGAATGTCAATGAGTATATATCTCAAAATTAGTCCTGTCAATTATGAAGGTCCTTATCTCAGCATTGATTTTTACAGGCAAAAATGAATAGCAGGATATGGCCCAATAATTAATATTGGGAAACTGAATTGCTTTTTTCCCAGGCATTTAGCTTTTGTCAGGAAATATTCCTCTTTTACTAAGACTGAGGTTTTATATTTATCCCATTTTGATTATGTTTCTAACACAAATTTTCTCACATAATGATGCTAAATATTTCTAACTCATCACCTGCAATTTGGTACCTACTACACTTTCGTAAACAAGGGTGATGTCTGGGTAGTTAGAAAAAAAAAGTCTTTTACAAAAGTATTGTGAATATGATTAAATTCTTAGCCTATTTCCGTATACTTTTCCTCATGTATTCTCTACTGCTGATGTGACACTGCTCAAAGGACATCTTTCAATAACTTACTGGGTGCCCAGCATTGTGCAAGCCACTGAGGAAACAAAAGCAAGCCCAGATGTTGTCCTTTCCTTTAATAACTCCATGAACCATTGTGTGGAGCGAGAATGGCAGGGTGGACACCTTCTGATGCACAAAATAAAAGACGTGAGCACAGCATGCACTGCAGGCAGATAGATTTGAGAGCATTATTGTGCATTTCTCTTCTCAACTGTGTTCAGTGCGAGCTTGAATTTGCTGTGATGGGTGCATTTACATCATGGGAATAGGCAAATCCTACAGGTCAGGCCCCTCCCGCCCCCCAGAGACGCACCTGCTAAGTACCGGCTCACATCTCGGCCGTGAACCTTTGCTATGATACTAAAGAAAGCTGGAGGGTGAGCGGAGAGGCCACCTTGAAACTCCTTTCTGTAGCCTGGGTACCCTAGAGCAGTTGAAGAAGAGAGGGCGTGTTATAAATCTTACTTGTGTTCCTGCATAGGCACTTAACAGTTAGGAGATGTGGTCCATGGAGTAAAGGGGAGAGCTGTGTCAGTTTTTTCTCAGAACCAGAGATTACACTGAGGGACTAGGCAGGCAGCTACATCTCCAGCCCTTTTTCATTGTTTGAGTCAGAGTCGCCCTGAATTGCCCAGAATAGGCTGAAATTTGCAATCCTTCTGCTTCAGCATCTCAGAACGCTAGGATTATAGCTGTGTGCCACCATGCCCATAATATTACCATTAATTCTTTTTCTTATCTCGTAAAAAATAAAATATTGTCATGACTAAGAGAACAACAATAGTTACCGCGCTGTGTATCGTTATCTTCAAAGTAGTTACTCAATACAAGACAAACCAAAGAGATTCTTACAAAAAAGAAACTGGTAATAACACAAACTTTCTTTTCAATGAACTAAGATGAACTTTCAGTATATATGAAACAAATTAGCATATATATTGAAATATTTTAAAACAACAAAATATGTAATTTGGGGATGTATGTAAAGTTCTTCTTTCCTCCTATTTATCTCTTCCATTTCACTCTTTATTTTGTGTGTGTGTGTGTGTGTGTGTGTGTGTATATATATATATATACACACACACACACACACATAGATTCAGTGTTTCTTATATAAGAGAAACTATGTAATATTGAGGTCAGTACTTATTTCACTGATAGTTAATCACACTGGCCAAGAAGCAATATAAACTGGGAATTTGAATGAATAAAAAGTGCAATAAGTAGATATCATGCAGATATTTTTTCTTATTCAGTTAACCTCAATCACAGCATTGTAGGGGCATATGGCCCACTATCTCCTAGTGCTTCTCAGTCTTCATATTATGATGGAAGGCTGAAATGTGTAGGGAATTGCCAAAATAAACCTTAGCACTATTATTTGGTCTTTGAATAGGTACAGGCAGGAGGTTCAACAACTGGTTGACTGTTCAAATTCATATGAAATCACAATTAGGATAGAAAGTCAAACACAGCAATAGATGGTAAGCCCCTGCACCTGCCATAGGTTAAAAGGCATAAGCTTCTTGTATATCCTAACAGTCAACCTAATAAAAACATTTATTATGGCAATCTGGTTCCTGCTCTGTAGGGAATTTCAGGATATGATCATGTCCACTCTCCCAAGTTTTTATTATGTTTTGTGCTATTACAGAATACATGATCAATGAAGAAAACCACAGAATGATATTTAAAATGATATAAGTAAAATGATATAAGTAAAAAAAATATTTAAGCCTGTCATCTACAGATAATCCCAATTAATATTTTAATGTATTTCCTTTTATGCCTATCCATATTTGTGTCTATATATAGTTTGACTTATATAGATAATAAATACATTTACTTATGAAACTGCTTTAGAACATTATATGTATTTTCCTTATTTAATATTATCATACTATATAACTAAATATCATCAATGTATTTCCTTTTATAGATTTACGATCTCATTAAGCCATCACTTACAGGGGACATGTACAGTTATTTGTGGTTTTCTTTCTCTACCTAGCGTAGTACTGATCATTCGTAAATTACCCCTCATAGGGCGACCTATCATTAATTCTTTGCACTAAACTTGTACTAGCAGTTGTGCTAGTTTGTATTCCCCCCAACCATGTAGTACAGTTCCTTCTTTCCCCACTGCCTCACTGGCATTTGTTACTATTTGATTTCGTGATGATGGACATTACTACTGAAGGAAGACGGAATCTCAGTGTTGTTTGAATTTGCATTTCTCCAGTGGCCACAGATGTTGCACATTTTGTCATGTATTTATTGACCATTTGTACTTCTTCTGAGATGTGTCTGCTCAGTTTAGAGTCCATTTTATGATTGTGCCTTTTATTTTGGAGGTTCTAATTTTTTTTTAGTTCTGTATACATTCTAGATATCAGCTCTTTGTTCAAGGAATAGTTGACAAAAATTTTTTTCACATACTTAAGTTTGTCTCTTCACTCTTTTGGTTGTTTCCTTTGCTGTCCAGAAGGTTTTTAATTTGCTATGCTCCCATTTATTGGTTTTTGATGTTTTTTATTGTGCAGTTGAGGTTCCTTTGAGAAAATCCTTGCTCAGGCCTGTGTTGTCAAGAGGTTAACTATTTTACATTTCAGTAGATTAAGTGTTTCTCTTTTAGCTTTGAGCTCTCTGATCCATTTTGATTTTAATTTAGTAGCTGCTGAAAGATAGGGTCTAGCTTAATCTTTCACATGTGGCTTTCCTCCAGCAAAAGTTTTTGGCCCTACTGTCAAAGATCAGACAGCTGAATGTGCCTGGGGCTGTTTCTGCATCTTCTATCTTGTCCCATTGACCCACATGTCTCTTTTTGTGCCAGTAGCATGCTATTTTTATTACTGTATCTTTTTTATGTAACTCGAAGTCCAAGATTATGCCTCTTGCTTTCCTTCTATTGCCTGTCTTTTGCTCTTGTCTCTCTTCTGGCTCCGTCTGAGTCTTAGGGTTTTACTCCCCTCGTTATGCACACACCTCTCACTCTTCTTGCCCCTTTCTGCAGCAGTTCTGAAGTCCATTTTCTTGGGTGTTTTTCGTCTTGTGGTCATTGCTGCCTCAATATCCTGAATCCACTCAAAGTTTATTTTTTATGGTCATTTGGACTTTGGGCAAGGCAAGTACATGGTGCCAAATCTAGCAAATAAAGTGGTCAAGGCAACATCACAATGTTTTCACGAGTCTGCTTCTATTGAATGGCATCCAGCAGAAGTACTCACTGTGTTTTTTATAACACTTTGTAAAGACACTCACAGAAAGGACCTCCAGAACTGCTTTCACAAATGACAAGAATGATTAGATCCGTGTGTTTGAAGCGAGAGAAAGTATTATGAGGGAGATTAATGGCAGTATGTCTTTTGCTGTAATAATTTTTTAAAATTTAGACATTTATCATATATTTCAGTCAGACTTATAAATTTATCAGTTGACATTCTTTGTGAATTTCTAGTTTATAGGTTAAAACAATTTTTGAGTGGGGAGATAATAAGACCTTTTTATAAAATGTAAGAATTCTTTATATGTTATAAATATGTTCTCAGTGTAGCATTTGGTAAGTTTTAGGGTTAGTGTTCCCTTCATGTTACTTTCTTTATAACCCTTCCCCATTATAAACTATATCTCTATTTTTCTCTACCACCTACAGGGGGAAGTCCCCTCCTCAATTAGAAATATTGTCAATCATGATAACTATGATAATTATTATGTTAACTTATTTTTATTCAATACACAGAATTTATAGTACAGTTATAAACTACTGGTAAGTACTTTTCAGCGTTATGCTTCTCATATATATTGCCATATATGATAGAAATTATGAACTAAATAAATTTATTCTTGAGAAAAATAAAACTATCTCATATTATTGTCTTATAACAGATGAGGAAATTAAGGTTCAGGAAGAATATATTACTTGCTGAGATCCACAGAAAATGATTAAAATAATTTCTTCTGACTCCAAACCCATTACTATTTGTCTAGTATTTTTCCTTACCACAAGATAATTCACCAACTGGACCCAATTTATATTTCAGTATTACTTTTAGTGTTTCCTAATGAACAAGCCTGATCTGCCATGGTATGATTAACACTATAATGTCATTTTCATTTCAACCTCATCTTAAGCAACCTCATCTTAAACTGTGTCCTCTCCTGAGTGCTTCACACATACATCTTTCAGTTTTTAAAATGATTTCAAGTCCAAATGTTATCATAAAATCTTCCCTTGTTTCTTAGATAGAAAATGAGCTAGGATTTATTTTCTTCCCCTTCACAGTTAGTAATAGTAAGTTATGCACTGACCATTTTCAAAGGACAAAATGCAAGCACATTATACATTACATGGTTATTTTAGACTATACAGTCATTAGTGTAAACCTATAGGACTATATGTGTGTGTGTGTGTGTGTGTGTGTGTGTGTGTGTGTGTGTATATTTATGTATACTCTTAGTTACTTTTTCTCATTCCTGAGTCAAAACTCAGTTTATTCCTGAGTATCCAACACTCAAAGGTAGAGGAGGAAATGTTTACTTGGCTCATGGTTTCTAGAGGTTTCAGGTCATAGTTGGCTGGCTGCAAGGTGGGGTGCTATAGCAGAGGGGCATCACAAAGGAAAAACAGTTTGTGGCAAGCAGAAGCCAGCAAAGCAGAAAACAACAAACAATCCTCTTTCCATCTCTTGTATTTTAGCAAGGCTACAGGCCTTTAGAGTAGGTAGCGCTCATATCCCTAATCCTAGCATTGAGCCATGGATGAATCCCAGCATTGCATCCCTCATCCCAGCATCACACACCCTAGATCCAGTCACCTCCAAAAAGCACCAGCTATGAGTGTATGAGGCTGTGGGAAGCCATGTAGACACAAGCCATAACACTCTCTGTTACCAAGTATTATTTAGCAGCTCTTATAGTGTGCACATTATGTGAATCAGTTAATGATTATACTATGTCTTAGGAAATAAATTAGCTCAAAGTCCTGTGTTTTGTTCACTGTTATCTTGTTGCCCAACAAGACTTGACTATGTCTAATACTGGAAGACATCAGCTATGACCACCATAAATCCTGCCCACCCTGCCCCAACAAAAACAACCCCATGAAAAAGGATCACTGTGAGCAACTATTTATTGACATCTGTTTTTTTTCGACTCATGAGCTAGAAATTTCCCTTAGCTGATGATAGCATATTATAACTGCCCCAGATGTGTTGTTCAAAGGAAGTTATATCAGTTTAAGTTTCCACAAAGGATATGCTAAGCATATAAATAAATTATACATAGGTACAGGAAATTGCATTAGAGAAAATTGGACAAATTGAGTTTAAGTGAAGAAAACATAATTGTGTGATTTTGGGAAGGAATAAATATTGACCAAAATGCACACTTTTACAACTAATGTTATCTCTGATCAGCAACAAACATGTTTCTTGATCAATATTTGTAGTTTGATTCATTTCCTGCCATATAGAATTTGATGGGCTTGTCAATATATCCAAAGGTTTAAAAAAATGAGGGAGGGTTGATTTTAAAAGAAGGTTTTAAGTTCCTTTTCCTCTTTCACAAGTTCCCTACATGTCTACAGTACCTGTGCATACAGCAGGCGGCCGAATCTCCTGTACGAGAACCACTGTCTTAAGATATGGCTTGGGACAAGGACAACGACCCTCTCTTCTGGGTAAGCAAGAGCCAGACTGCAAAATGCAGACTTCCTGCAAATGTCAAACCAGCTGAAAACGGATAGGTTATCAACAGGGAAAAGGGCAAATTAGAAACACTCTGCCACAAAATAGGAAGTGCTAAAATACTTTCAAATACTTTCAGCTTTCACATTCCTTGCTAGGTTTTCAAAGTGCTTTCTTAGTCATTCAATTAAACACAGTCTCTTGGCATTTTGGATCACCACTGGTATAGACACTCTTGGACAGGCCACAGAAGAAGGCACAAAAAATGGCAATGCTTTGTCTGTGCATGTAAAATCTTCATGGCTTAAATAAGAAAACACACATACACATGTCTAAGGATGCTACAGGTCAGTGGTAGCAAATCTATGGCATGTATGTTATTTGTTTTTCTTTTAAGATAAAAGATGCTAGTGTACCAATTGCTTTTCCTAAAACTACATCAGGTTTAATTGCAGTGTTGGCAATCTGAGATGTGTAAGTGGATTGGGTTGTTGTGGTTTGTGCACTTGTCTCTGAAAGGCTCACCATCCGTGCTCTAGGCCACCACCACATAAACATTTTTAAGAATGGAAAGGCAAAACGCAATGGGAGCGTAGAACTGGAGGACAGTAATTCTGCATGGTGAGTTCCATGAAGATTTCTTAGAAAGCAGAATATCTGAAGTTTTTGAACAGTAAAGGCCTCCAAACCCTCAAATTTTGGAACAGACTATTTTGAACTAAAAGAATGTCATTAGACTAAGACTGGTAACTTTATCTTGTTACAAAATTAGAAGCCTAGTGAATTACTGATCTGGGGGTGTATGAAGGAAAGAGAGTGTGAAAATGGGCCTAAAGGATGGGATAATGCTTTTTAGGTCATTGAATGCAACTTTCGAATAATAGGACCTTACTTTTAAGGTTAAATACCAGCACACACAGGATTATCAAAATCACAACAACCTTTAGTTACATAGATTTTTATCTGCATATGCTAAAAGTGCTGCATTGGGAAGCAATAGGTTCAAGGACAGCAAAAGAATAAAAATTACACAGGAAGTTCCAAGTATCTGTCCAAGTACATGACCCTAAGGACTATGATTCCAAGTGGGCTTTCACAGTCCAGAATTTCAGGGTTAAGAATGAATCTGATGGCAAAATATACACCTAATTAAGATACATTGACTTTCAGAATTGGACTGTGTCTCTACTAAGGTCCTATCGTCTCATCAGTGAGTCAAGACCTAAGATTAGCGTCGCTGTGATAGTGGCGATTTCCTGATCAGTGTGGTGTCTCTTCAAGGTTGCATCTCAGGGCCAGCTCATTGGAATTCAAGGGAGAGGCTGACCACTCTTCCCAACAACAGCCTTGTGGTGACCTCGCGGTCCCACAAGTACTGACATTTCCATTCAGAACAAAAGGCAACAATGGAAACTCAGAAGTCAGGCTGTAAAAATTGTATTGATTCCTATAGGATTATAAAAGTCAACACCAGGAGAGATTATCCCCCCCCCCAAAAAAAGAAAATAGAATTACATAAAAATTTTTAAATGGACTCAACAGATCAAACTCAGGTGAAGTGACCTCAGAGCAGAGGTGGCAAACCCTAGAGGCACAGGTGGTAGTTTAATATGTGAGGAATGGACTGAAGACAGACAAAGCCCTGACCAAGAATCCCAAAACATATGTCTGCATTACACTGAGTGCAACCTCAACACGACTTAAGCAGCTGAAGAAACAATTGCTTGGTCAAAGCACTATTTTCTACAACAATCTGTCCCTAACATTAACCGGAACATGTGTCTCAGATCTGATCCACCAAACGGGGCAATTCTAAGAGATAACAATGAAAGACTAAGAGAAAAGGGAAGAGCTACAAGGTATTTCAGCAGGAGAAGATCCTTTTCTTTCTTGAAGGAGCTTTGAACATGTGTTCTCAAAATTAGTGCTCTTTGTGTTGAGGTGTGTTGGGTTTTCAGATTGTAAAAGCAATGATATTCATTATGTAAGTTTTGTAAGACTTTTCAACAGGCAGGGCCATAACCCAAATGTCAGTCTACCTGTCCCAAGGTTCCGTTCTTCAGAGATACTATTCAGTAGTGTATGACTGTTTTATACATATGAATTGATGAATTTTGTTTTTTAAAATATTATATATTCTGGCTATCTATTGCTTCGTTTAAAAATATTCTGAGATTTAGTGGCTTAAGAAAACATATTTTTAAAATATTTTCTGTGTTAAGGATTTAGAAAAGGCTGACTGCATTATTTTTCTATTCCATGCTGCACTGATTAAACTTATTGGTAGTACTCAGCACGTGGGCTACCCAGGAAAGCCTGCCTAAACTGTGTGGTGTCCAGGTAAAGACTGCTCTTGGACTGTATTCATTGGGCACTGTTGACCAGGGCACCTTTTGGTGGCCTCTCCATGCCTTCAGAACAATCCAGTGTTTTAAATGAATGCTCAGAGCTGTAAGAAACAGAGATCTAAGATGTAGCAGAGTGAAGCAGCTAGTTCAGTTAGACTTTCATTAAGAAACTGCACACCTTATCCTATTGGTGAAAAGAGTTCCAGATTCAAGGTAAAAGACATAAACTATACTTACCAAGAGGAATGTCCAGGAATGGGCAGACATCTTCTGTCTTTCACATCATGGAATTGATTGGTGGGAGGTTTGGAATACATTAATCATATCTAAAACTGTGTCACATCTATCTAAAACCACATCGTATCATATCTAAATGAATACCTCTATAACAACACAATTCAAAGCAACTTTTGTTAACAATGGAAATATTCACTACTGTGTATAATATGGTAGATGCTGAGGTTAAGTGTTTGACCAAAGGTTCACATATTGAGGACATGGTCTCCACTGTGGTGATGTCAGAGATGGTGGAAATTTTAAGTCAGACTTACTAGAGAGCCTTAGGACGATGGGAGTGCTACCTTTGGAAAGTAGACTGAAGTTTTCAGAGTGTGTTGTGATAAAAGCCTGAACTGATCCTTGCATCTTTGTTTGCCTCTTACTTAATCATACAATCTCTTCCCCCATTTGATCACTGTGATGCTATTACTAATGCCTGTATCTTACTTCTGAATCTCGAGATAGGTTAGCTAAGTACATCTTCTTTATAGAGCTATCCTGCTTCATATATCATTATAATGAAAATGACTAACATAATACTTATGTAGTAGATAAACGCAGCAAACAAACATTTGAAATGTTGCTAATTTGGCTCAGGCACTGAATTTTAATTGTACTTTTACTTAATTAAATTTGCACAGTACTAAGTGACTAGTTCCTCTCAAATTGGACAGCACAGCTCTACAGTATGAATTATATTTTGGCAAATTAACAACCAGTCAATCAATCAATCAATAAACAAGAAGCCAAAATAAAAATGATTAAAAAATTATGAACATGTAATTCATAGATGTGGAAATCCAGCTAACTATCAAATATATGGAAAGATGTTGAAGCTCGGTTATAATCAAGAAAAGGAAAATTAACATTATGAGGTGCTTTATTCCTATCTGAATAACAAAAATTAGAACATTGGATAACAGCAAATATTCCTGGAAATATAGAGAAAAGAATACCCACTCAAACTGTTAGAAAAATTCATTCATAGCAACAATATGGACCAACTGACCTCTGTAGTAGGCTGCATAACAACCTGAAAAATGAATCAGGTCCACTTACATAATGATTCCATGAGAAATGTAAGGTATACAGTGGTTTGGAATCCAGAATATTTAAAAATCTCTCCACCCTTCTCACTCTGAAATGAGACTAAGAACATTTCTATAGAACTCTTCTTCCCCAGATCTTAATTTGACTCTAAACTGTGACTCTTTCCCCCCTCAGCCCAGTCAAACAAGAAGTATGTCACCTTTTAAGGCATCGGTAGCCCCTGCACACAATCTTCCTTTTTCCTGTCTAGAAATCCCAAAGTAGGACATCAAAACACAAAATAATCACACTACATCATCTACCATTACAGGAGAGTTTCTCTGCTCCAAACTGCTTTTCTCTTTCATCCCTGCATCCCAGCCTGGACACATATCAGAATCAGCTGGGATGTTCTGAAGTTCACTGCTGTGTGAATCCCACCCTCAGAGATTCTAACTTGATTGGTCTGGGGTACAGCCTGGGCAGAGGCAGCTTTAAACTTCCCCTAGTCTCTCTTAACCGATCTTGGGGACAAAGAAGGGTATGCTTTCAAGTCAATATGCTTAAAAATAGAAACAATCTTTTACATTTCTAAACATGTTTATGATGGAAACCTGACTTTTATTTGTGAGTGGATCAATATGGAATCCTATTAAAGGACACGCAAACATTGGGGAGACGCGGGAAGAAGGGGCTATCCTGAATCTCATGCTGGCCCTGAGAGTCAGCCTAGCCTCACAGACAGCTATTTACCTGCACCAGTGATGCTGAACACTCCAACCCACAGTCTGGTCCAGCTAAGAGTCTTTATTCGATAAGAAACCCACCTCCCTACCTCTCTCAAGGCAATCCCAAGGGCAGCAATGAAGCTGGAATTTGGCGAAGGGAAAACAGCTGGCTCCCCAATTTATGCCACCTGAGATTTAAGTACATTTATAAAAACTGTGAAGCTTAACATCTACATTTCCCTCCTGTGATCTAATTTCCTGCCTCTCCGCACTATTTATGCTCACCTGTTACCCAGTGAGCGCCCAGCCAGCTGAGCTCCCCTCGCTGTTTTACCCTAACAATTAACCCTCTCCAGCACCCCCTCCAAAAAGCGTTCCTGATTATAACAAAGTGCTCCAATATTCACTGAACAACGGGAAGCAGGCCACAGTAGACTAAGAGAAGAACAATTTACTTTTCTAAGGATTTCTAAATGTGACCAGTATTGGCTGAGAGGAAAGATTTTCCTGGAATAATCAAGAGGACTTGGTTGAGGTTTATGGGAAGGGCACAAATTTATAGCTTTGAGATGGTCAGCATCTTTAGCTTGAAGAAAATGCTAAGATGAAGAAGGAAATTCAGGGGTTTTCTTTTTTTTTAATTTGGTAACTGCTGACTTAAATTTCGCATTAATGACCAGACTGACATACAGGAAAAATGTAAAGGGGGCAGGGGAACAGAAAGAAGTAACACAAAGGGAACAACAGGAGGATGAGGAACAGCAAGCTCCCAGCATCGCTCAGAGGCGGGGTATTCTGGTTAAGAAATTTCTCTTTACAACTGGAAAATACTGTGCATTCTACCTCTCATTTTCCTATTCTCAGAAGCATAGTGTATTTAACAAAGAAACTCTAATTAAACATAACTTTTCTAAAAAGTATGAAAGAATTTTACAGTTTTAAGGACACAAGATGGAGTAGTTGTAACAGCAATTTTACAAGGCATAGAGAATAATGTTCATTTGGTCATTTGTGATATTTCCGTGTTTTGCCTAGTAAAATGTAAAATCTATGATGGGCTTAAGATGAAAGAATGATACAATGTCTAGAAAATGGCACAGTTTTGTATAAAATAATAAATTGGGTCATAAGACATACTTGTACATGCTATATGTACATATACTGTATATAATTTTATGCCTATCCTATCCAATTTGAAGGGAAAAATCTTTTCTAATGTAGACTACATTGCTTTTCAGTTTCTGTTCTATTTTTCTTTACCCACACGTTATTTACAAGGCAATTTTCCTGCCCACAAGAAAGGAAGAGGCACACGCAACCACCAGGCCCCTATGTGCAAATGGCTGAGGAACCATCAAGAAGGTAAATTTATCTGGAAAAGAAAGTATATCAAGCATCACAAATGTCGGGTATCAGCGTGCCTCCAAGTAACTGAGGCACAAAGTGTCTCTAAGAATGTCACTATGATTGCATGGTGTCCTGAAAGTTTTCCACTCCAGACAACTGCAAAGTCCCAGATCTTAGAGGGCTGCTGGAATCTCAGTCACCTTTGCATGGACAACATCATCCTATTGTCCCAGGACCTTCATAAACTGAAATTTTTATCTTGCCTAAACTTGAATAAGGAAAATTTTTAAAAATAAAGAAAGGAAGGAAGGAAGGAAGGAAGGAAGGAAGAGAGGAAAAGGAGGGAGGAGGAGGAGAGGAGGGAGGGAGGAAGGGAAGGAGACCTTCCTGAATCCCGAAAGTGCAGACAAGGAGTGGCCTGCCATCGGCTCATAGCTGTGACTTCCTGTTTAGAACGAAAAAGCAGCTTGCAAGCTGCCTTGTCCAGGAGCGGAGAAAAGCACAGTCACGGCTCTTGTGAAATTTTAACAATTCATTAACAGGGAAAGTCTGCATAAAGGGATGCGGGATCAGAGGCTCCTCAGGAGCATCGAATTCTGAGAGACTGAAGGACCCAAAAGGGGGAGATGTGGAGATTCAGACAGAGGAGAAAAGGAAAAAGAAAGAGGCAGGAGATTTGATAGAAATAGAACAAAGAGAGGAGAGACAGGAAGGCAAAAGATCAGGAGAGATTAGAGGACCAGGGAAAGGGGAGAGAGGATTTGAATAAAATTCAAATCTATAATCTGGTTTTACTTTTAATCTTCTTTCTGGGGGACAGTATTAATGGAAGATGCTTATTGTTCTGCATGATTTTTTATTACTATTATTTTTTCCCTGAGTGCCCCTAGCTGACCAAACCGTATGTTAAAAAGTTTTTCTCCTGGAAGGGATTATGCCCTTTGACTTTCAAAAGACATCCTCCCCTCCCCAGCATCCATAAAGCTGCTGCGGCCAGCGCGCGGCACGGAGCGCGGCGGGACCGGGAGGCAGTTCCACGCGAGTCAGCCGGCCGCTGCAGGGGGCGCTGCCTGGCGGACTCCCTTGTCTCGGACACTGTCGACATATTTGTTTGTAAATACACATATTATGCATGTGCCCTTGTAAATAAATAAGTTTAAACATAATTTCCAAAATGAACAACACGAGAGAAAAAACTCGATTTTTGAGTGTGTCGAATAATGACTGCAAACAGGGTGTTTTGCAGCCGCACCGCGGGCGGCGCGCCCCATCCCTGAGGCCAGCCTGCCATCTAGTGGGGCTCAGACGAACCACCCCTGCAGCCGCAGTCGGCCTTATTTCCCCTCGCAGCTGGAGACCGGAAGAGTATTCTCCCAAATGCGTTAACTTAGCTGGGCTATATACTAGAAACAAATTAATATATAATTCTTCTGTGTTTTAAGGTCATTACTGTCGAAGCATAAATTAATAGAGCTATTCCGGTTAATTCATTTTGGCGTTTGCTTCTGCATGTCTGAGCGCATATGTGAAAACAGGCCTCCCCTCCATGCCAGAGGGGGAGAAAAAGGAGGCCTAAAGTAGCTTAGCCCTGGGAGCCGGACTCCTTGACCTTAAAGCAAAGAGTGAGGTCGCCCTTCTCCGAGCTCAGCCTGACCAACTCCCCTAACTGTGGAAGGAAATAGGAGGGGGAATGGACTGCTTCAGTGTCCAGGGACTGCCTCAGGAAGGAGGTCAGGAAATCACCTGCCATGTTCACATCATCACAAGCCAGTGCTTTTAACGTATCTGTTCAGCTTTCTTATGGACAGAGCAACTTGCAATAGGGAAACAAGTGCTCCTGGTTCTGAGGAAGGAGTGAAATGTCCATATCCAGTCGGGCCGGCCTGGCTGGGAAGGACTTCACTTAGCAGGTCCCTTATCTCTGTCCCTGTAGTGCTCAGCTCTCACGTCCTGCACAGAGAGGTACAGCCTGAGTTAACTTCCTGGGAGAAAAACAGGAAAATCCACAAAATAAAAAGGAAGACCTAGCAGGGTGAGGAATGAAACCAGCCCCTTCTGATTTCAGTGCTTTTCCCCAGGCACATGGGTACAGGCCCTTGAAGAGCAACAGCAGTACCATCTTCCCCCGCTTTGGTCTACTCACCAATTTGGGTAAGATTCTGAAGCTCCACTATTTCCTACAGTAAATCTGTAAGAGCTGGGATTAGACCTAGATTAGAGTATCAGATCGTTTCAGATTTTTATTTTCATCAGGAGATATTGTCATGCATATAAATTCTGGAATCTCAAACAAAGCATACAAAAATGAATGCAAGCTGCTTTTCTGGCGAAGAAAAGAATGTTCTCTTGAAATGTACGTCTGTCTGTGTGCGTGTGTGTGAGTGCGTGTGTGCGTACGTGTGTGTATGCCCATGTGTGCGTGTCCCGTGAGGGCTGGAGGAAGGGCTGTCTTTGCATGTCTGTCCTGGTAAGAACTGTTCAATAAATGTCCAGGAGAAGCAGACCTGGAGTCAGAACCTCCTACCCTGCACCCCTGTACAGTGAATTAACCCAAGCAACATATGATGCTATTGACAGTGCAAATGCCCTAAGATAAAATACTCCACCCAAACAGCAGCGCTTCACAATCTAGTCACAAAGAAAAGATTTACTCATATGAAACAGAAATAGGAAATGCAAAGCATATTAAATCAAAATTTCTGAACCTTAACAGTGCCTCTGAATCACCTGCAGGACTTTATCCAAATAGAGATCAGACCACCCAATATCATAATTTCTAAGTACAGCCTTTCTAGTTTGTAAGATTCCCTAGCTAATTCTAATGCACAGTCAAGTAAAAAGTCAATGACTCAGTGTTTTTAAAAATGAAGACAGAAAATAAAAAGATCTTTGCATGGGTGATACTGTTGAGCCAGAAACGTGAACAAGCAGATGGTGTCGTGGGGACCTTAGCCAGAGCTGGTGGGTGACAGGCCAATGAGGAGGGGGTTAACATAGGTGAAGAAAGTGTCCTGAAATGGGTACATCATCTGTAATGGATGGTAGAGGCACAGAATAAAAACAAGGAAACAAGTTGGTACTTCAAGTGAGTACACTGGAAAACAGACTGCAAATTCTAAGAATCACAGAGAGCTGCCCAGTAAAGCTGACTGAGTGCCCTGAAGAGTGGGTTCAGCCCACTTCCAGGAAAGATGATGCTAAACAGTAATACCATCAAAGTACAAAGAGGACACTATTGAACAGTCTGAAATGTGGTTCATACTCTTGTGTCACTTCTGTGGCTGATTGTTCTGACTGCCCCACTTCAGGTATGTGGAATCCCTTAGAAGTAGATGGTTGGTTTTTCCCATTGAGTGGCTCCCTGGAACTTAAAGATTTCTACTTCTGGATAAGATAATGTACCCAGCTGCTTTAAGCAGACAATTTTCTTCTTGGCTCCCTACTACTCGTCCTTGTTAGACTTAAAAAAGGGAATAGCACTTGCCTGTAATGCTTTAACTTGCATAGTGTTAAAGCTTTAACTTGCATAGTATCTCAAAGAGAAAAGGAACTCAGAAAAGGAGAGTGAAATCACTGTAGTGAGAATGACCCTTATCATCATTGGATCATCATGTCCAATATAACTTCATAATATTATTACAGAGACATCAGAACAGCCAGAGAACAAGGGTCCTCGTGTGAAGGAGTGGAGTGCTATCACTTCACTTCAGCTTCAGATATCACAGTGATAAAGTGTAGGGAAATTCAGCACGGTGGCCAGTGTATCAGCCCCTGACACATGCCAGGTTTTCCAGTTTCTGAGGTAATCAAAGATATCCCATAAATGTGTCTGAGTTGAAGAAAAACTAGACTTGATTTGTGAAGATCTAGTCTGCCCGGGGTTGGACTATAAAAAGAGTCCACATCTTAATTGAAAGACATAGTGATCTAATTGGCTAGGGAGTTAGAATGTTCCAGAAGAAATACTACCTATCCAGGTTGGCGTCATAGTTTACTATATGAAAGCATGAGCTATAAGTTGACAGTCTTGCAGGATTCTAGCCAGCTCTTACATAATTTGGAAGCATTTATTTTTATTTTACTCAAAATTTAAACACTCTCTTCTTGCTTATATGGTATTAATTCCTTGAGAGGCTTTTCAAAGTCCTTTACTATCTAGCCCAAACTTAGATATGCAACTTTTTTCATACTGTACACTCATAAAATTCTGTTCAAATCATGTTGACCCATATAATGCCCTCTGAGTACACATTACTCAAACTTGCCCTCACACATGACCACATACTTTCCTATTTGCCATTCAATGCAGACTATCTCCATTAGTCACAATCTCTGTCAGGGTCCACATCAGCCCTCTCCCCTCCAGAGATGCTGCCTTGAAAGTCCCATTATGAAATAACGTCTGAATATGTGCAGTATGATATCATATATTATCTGACTAGCTGTCCATTTATGTGGACAGACCTTTGTCTCTTTCTCAAAGTTGATGCTTTATGACCAAAACCTATGTTGTACAATTTTATTCTGTTTATAGCATCTGCTACAGAGTTTGTGCTAGTCTTTATGTACAGTGAGATGAGGAATCAGATCGTGTTCACCATCTTCCTGGAGGATGGCGTAAAGCATGGCTAGCACACAAAGGCGAGTCACACTTTTCTGTTCATATTTCTGGAGAGCAAGAAACATCTGCGTTCACCCGGTCACCATCTTCCCGGAAGTCCTCAAGGAACATCTGCGTTTGTCTATTCAGCAGCAGTGCAGACCACATTAGCAAACACCAGGAGAGTGGAAGCCCTTGTGTGTTATTTCCCCTATGTTAAAAAAGAAAACTCCATTCATCTTTTAAAGACACAAATAAATATTATATTCTTTTAAAGTGAATTTCTATTTGGTTAACAATCCCCAGTGAAATATAAGATAAAAATTGAGAATGATCTAGACAGAAAATGAAAAATAGTTGAAGTGAGCATGTTTTTTCAGAAATTGTTTTTAAACGTGGGGTATTTTTTTAAAAAGTAAAGCAGGATCCACATGACATACATGGACGGATCATTCATACCACGAATGCATTTGTTTTGTATCACAAACATATAGTGATAAAATAGGGGGGGAAATGAAAAATAAAACAGTAGTTCTTAGCACACCAAAAATTACTCCATGGAGAGCGAATTAGAAAATTCTTATTCGCGATGGAATACACTAAGAATAGCTTTAGTGAGATAAAGACAAAAAAGAGAAGAGGGAAAAAGAGTTTCCTATGAAAATGTTAAAAAGAAACACTCTGAAATTAGGCTTAACCTTAGCCCATGCACCAAGGTGATAAACTTCAACATATTTTTACTTAGCATATCAGCATGGGTTTAGCTGCATAACTGACGACCATATAAATGAGAAATAATGTGGTTTTTTTTTACTGACTCATCCATACCTTTTTCATTCCCAGAAATGGATTTCACAAAGAAGGCATCAACATGATCGGCAGGTCTGTAATCCAATACCTTGGTTTTCAAGGGTACCCAATGCACTACAGCAGCCAATGATGCTAAAATTTAAAATTGAGAGGTTGACATTATTTTTTGAACCTCCAAGACAGAAAAGGAGCCCCTGCCTCTGATCTCTTTCTCTTCTTCCCACTCTCCCAGCCTCCTCACCTTGGATAAAGAATTTGTGACGTTGCCAGCCTCGCCACTCAATGATCTGGACGTACCTACATAATGGCCTCCCCCGATACTGGCCATTATGGATGAGGCTCACGCTGTTTATAAATTAGCTCTCTTGTTCCTGCTTATTCCTGAGTTCATCATCATTAAGGAGGAGAAATGTTCTTCAACAAAAGGCCCCGGTACTATGGTGATAGACACAATAGTAACACTTAGATACACAGATAAGCATGTTTCCATTGCGGTCTTTTGTACCCATCTTCCTTGTCCCAGATATGCCATTTTCTGAGTCTCAGGGTGTAGAATGTTTTGAAATACATTGGTGTATTCATGCACTGTTGGCTGTATTCACATTTTTATATTCAGCTAATATTTAAATGTATTTAGGAAACAGGCCTCAATTTAGATTTGCAATGTGGTATGAAATATCATAAAGGGAAATCGCTTTCAAGGCTGTTAGATCTAGTGCAGCTGGGGAGATAGAGAAGTTCAAAACATCTGTCAGC
Source organism: Dinomys branickii (assembly GCA_004027595.1). Lineage (NCBI taxonomy): Eukaryota > Metazoa > Chordata > Mammalia > Rodentia > Dinomyidae > Dinomys > Dinomys branickii. The sequence goes on from PVLD010003449.1 coordinate 84,524, forward strand.
CCACAACATTTTCACAAACCCTTTCCACACTCAACAACAGAGCCAGGCAGCTGCTAACCCAGAAAACTTAAATACCTGGAGCAGCACTACAGCAAAGGAGGAAATCTAATTTTGAAGTATTTTATTCAAATTCTTATCGGCTCATGGGCCATGTTCTTTAGGGCAAACTAATAACTTCCAGGTGTGGGCTTGCATCTGTGCCAATTTTAAGATTGGTTTAGTATATAGCTGGAGAAGAGAGGAAGCACTTCCCACAAGGAGGAAAAAGAGAGAGAAGGGTTACAAAAGAAGCACCTATTTCAACAGGACAACCAGCTCCTTCATTAGCACCAAATGCATTAACTCTCAGTTCCTTATTTGCCTGTAGGCAATTAGCCCAGTGGATTCCTGTACAGTGCAAAAGAAATCTAACCCATAGAAAAGAGAAGGACTTGACTTTACACGTGTTACAGCCTGTGGCCTCAGGCTAAGCTCCATAGCCAGTTAGTCATCTTGCAAAGTTAGCTAGGTTAAGAGCAAGTCTATTGAGAGAGAGATGACATCTTTTGTCACAGAGGACTCTAAGTACATCTCTTTCATAGCGAGCAAGATGTCCTATAGCAGAACAGTACTTTTAGGTAGTCCTTCGTAAAGTTTTGATGATGTTGATACTGCCAGGAGTGACAGTGACGATGATCATAACAATGAAGATCTTTTTTAAGGATTTCCCATCAAAGGCAAGAAATTCCTTTTGTAGTTCCTCCAAAAACTAAAGCAAGCAAAACAGAAAGCAAAAGCAAAATGCATTTTGTACTGTCTGTGTTATCAGTGATGCATTTGTGTGTGCATGCAAACATGCCATGGCTCACTGATGAGGAACTAAAACAAAATTAACAATTGAGACTGAACAGAGTATCCCAATTCCAGTTATTGTCCCAGATCAACACACCAAAGGGTAGTGTCCCTCTCTCTAGATGTAGTTATGGCTCCAAGTCAAGCAGTGAAGGAGCTGATGTCTACCACTGGCAAAAAATTTTGTATGGGGTAAAGAAGAGATTACTCAACAAATATCTTTGGCCAATTCTCCTAATTCTGGATGCACATAATCTATATTCACACAGCATTTTAGGATAATTAAATATCAAATTCTAGGACAGTACAAGATACAGTTAATCACTGAGACAAAGAATCTCCGTTTGGCTAGATGTACTATACACTTGAGCTAAAAGGGTATTTAGGAACTTTTATATCTAATAAAGCCACTCAAGGTAGTATGTTTGCAGCACTATGATTTACTACATGAGTCCCCTCCTACCAACAGAGAGTTAGAACAAGTAACAGATGGCAAACAGAGCAAATAGACAGCCTCATGTAACTGTTTCAACATAGAAGATTCTGAATTTCACTCCCAGGAAACCAAAAGAGTGATCCTCTTGTCACTGTGTAAGCATATTGATTTTTAAATAAATTATAATTTGTTATGACTTTTGGAATTTGGAGTTTATATCTTACTCAGAATGTAAAATATTTAAATTGGAGATTATGTGATATGCTCCTGTTTACTATCATTTAACATGATACCATGCAGTGAGTAGACACTCAACAAATATTTGTTGACTAGTAGCATTATAAATATTCCTTACATTAAGTTCTGATTGTAACATTATACCCCCACCACCACCATGACACACACAATTACTAGGTTCTTCTTGGCAGTCAAAGTATGAGCCTTTAAATTCATTCTGCACCTAATAAATGAACACAAACTGACTTTCCAACTTTAATTTCTTCTATGATTTGGATATGATTTGAATCCCTACCCCCAAGCTGAGGTTTCTTGTGTTGAAATTTAATTCCCATTGTGAAGCACTAGGAAGTAGAAATTTAATACAACTTTGATGTTTAGAAGTCAAGCTCTGAGAAGCAATTAGGATTAGATAAACTAACTCTTTATGCAAGAGGGAGAGATCAGAACACACCAATATTCATACATGCATTCTTTATCTCTTGCTGTGTAGTACCTGCCCCAACTCCAGGCTGTGTCACCAAGATGGCCATCACCAAATGCAGACCCTAGAACTTGTACCTCTAGTACTATGAACTAAATAATCCTATTTCCTTTATAAATTTTGTCTAGCTCAGGTATGGTGTTATAATAACAAAAAGTGGACTGGTACAGAAAATTGATAACAAAAGTGAGGTGGTTACTATAACCATACTAGAAAATGTATCAGCCCCTTTTGAATTGGGTACTTGGCAGAAGTTGGAAGAGTTTGAGGAAACTGGCTAAGACAAAAACCTGGGCTGTTGTAAAATGTGTATTATGGGCAATTGTGGTGATGCACAAAAATGCAAGGAGACTAAGAAAAGCTATAATATCTGGGAATTGACTAAGTGATCATGACCAGAATGACCATAGTGTAGCAGAAAATGCTCCCCCCACCAGCCAGTGTACTTCAATTTGTTAGCTGCCCAGCTAATAGTTCCTGTTCCAGTTCTGGTTGCTCCTGTCTCTTAGAAACAGCTGGTCACTGCAATGCATAGCTGGTCACTATGATACACACTGTACAAATGAATCCCCAATTGACAAGCCATTCTGCCTCTGTACTTCCTGCTTGCTTATCCCATATAAGTCCTGGACCACCAGAGATCAGGGCCTGATATTTTGGGAATGATCTGAAATAAATCTGCCTCCAAATCCCGGGGGTCATTTTGGTGTTTCTGTTTACTGATGCAATAGAATTGTGGGCAATAAAGGCTAATGGGGTCTCAGATGGCAAATGGAAATTGAAGGGAAAAAAATGTTCTTATTACCCCATAGGAAAGAATTTAGTTACACTGTGCCTGTATCTTAAGGTGTTCTTGGAAGTCGTATTTAATAATAATAGATTAATTTGTCTCATGGAACATATTTCAAAATACAAGATTTGAGGATGTGGCATGAATATTACTGGTTCCTTTTCAGCAGATTTACAGTGAGACTTTGGAATCAGAGTAGAAAGATTTGGAAAGTTCACAGTCTGTCCGTAAAAGAAGTAAAGAAAAAATATATATGAGTGCAAGAAATAAACCACTTGCTAAGAGATTAGTGCCTATAAAAGGAATTGGTTGTTTTGGGAAAAGGCTTCAAGGCATCTCAGAAACCTTTGGGGCTGACCAAATGATCTCTTGTTTTTCTACAAGACTGGAATCACATTCTCAGTTATTCAGTAAGATGTGATTTAGCAGAAAGCATTTACTACGTATCCTCCCTACTGACGGTCAAGGATCACTCTAGTGATGGCATCATCCATATTCTAACACATTTTTTTGCATTTCCACAAGTCACTATCTTAGCTCTTCTGCATAGTTTTCTCTCTAGTGTTGTATTCACTCAACTTCCTTCTTGGCCAAACACTCATGTGTTTCAACCTTCTGTCCCTGTATTACCGTGTGTAATGGCGTAGCTCATCATCTGGTTAGCTTTCTGCAACACCTTCAGCTCTCTAGTTGGCCCCAACACAGTGGCTGATTCCCTTCAAAAGAATAAGAACAATCTCAAATCCACTCCCAAAGTGCATGAATTGTCAATATTTTACTTCCTGGGAGAGAAAGAAAAATAAAGGCAATAAATACAAAAGGTACCTCCAACATATGTAAACATGCTTACATAAAATGAGGGAAAATCCATCCTTCCAATACCTAACACATACCCAAAAACTCAGTTTTTTTGAAGGAAGACCTCCAAGAAAATACTTTCCTGACATCCTTGTGAGAATTACTATGTATTATTCATTACCACATCCTGAGTATCTAGTGCAATGCCTATAGCACAGTAGGTCCTCCATAAATATTTGATGAATGGATAAGTTTATATATTAATGAGTGAATGGATTTCCTCTGTGGTTCCTTATATAAAAGAAGGTAGTCCATGTGTTCCCATCATTTCACTTTCCTAAGAGCACACCATCTATAAGCATTCTGTTATCAGTCATTCACTCTTCAAACCAGGCAGATGTAATCCTAGATAAAGAGATACAATATTGAAAGCAAGAGAGAAGAAACACAAACAGTGGGCTTAGAAAAGGAGCCCAGAACAAAATAGAAGTAAAATTACAAAATTGTCTTTATTTGCCGCAGAGCTTACTATATTTTGCGATGTTCTTTTCCATGCATTTTTTCTGTTTAATGTTGTGATTCTTGACTGACAGAGTAACCAAAGTAGGTCTCCTGTAATACAACTGCTGCTCCCGCACAGCACATAGTATATTATAGATGGAAGTCTTAATGTCAAGAGCACAGCCAATAACTGGGCTGCAGATCTCCGAATGCCAAAAGCCAAGTCAATGTTTGCAGTGAGATTATTTTTCAGTGACACAATTCACTGCTCCAGATTACATATGGAAGGTCTGACTTCATCTCTTTGGAGATTTCTTTCTTTTCATCTCTGAAATTCCTGGCCCCCTCTTTGTTCCAACTCTAGATGAATGAGGATTCTAAAACAATGGCCAAATGTCCTTCACTGATATTTTGTTATTTTTCCTTATATTTAAAATTCTTTTCTTGTATGTCAGTTTCAAGGCAATGACCCTCATCTGCTACCCCATGTACTCCCAGTCACTTGACTTATTTATTAGGGAAGAACAATTGAGTTCAACTATTACATCCATGGCTAATCAAGTTCTGAAGAGTCCCAGTGAAGCAGAGGTAGCAGCACCATTAAGACTGAGCACTCATAGAATAGCAGGCAAGTGCTGTCCTTAGCACGGTGTGGTTGAGAACTATTTAGTTAAATTAGCCGTAGAAAATACCTACTTTCCACAAGATTGCTAGATTCTTGCGCAGAAGAAAACTCTGAGGAGGTAACCCCAAACACTTTTGAAAGAGCTTAGGGGTTGTTTAACATTCTGTTTTTACATAATTCTGAAATACCATGGTATCCACTGGACAGCAGCAGGTAGAAATATGTAAATTTGGTCCAAGAATCAGGGATTCTGATCGCTTGTGTTGAATCCCACTAGTCATGAAAGCCTAGTTACCTAATAAGTCACCTGTGTTCAAGATGCAGACTGTGCTTAGGGAAGGCCATCAGACTTTCTGGACAAGTCAAAGTCCCTCTCCTTGGACCTATAGCTCCTCCACAAAGAGATAAGAGTGACTACAGATCAGCCCCTGCTTACCCCCACCCCACCAGGCATCTTTGTTCAGGAGATACACAACTTCCCCGTAGGAAATGGCCTTGCCTAGTTGTTTGGCAAACTGCCCTCACACATCTTTAGATACACTCCAGCATTGGAATTTAATGTGAGGCAGTCCCTCCTGGCCTCTCCTTTCTTTTTACCATGCCCCGCCCTTCTCCGAGTGGCGTATCCCAAATCTGCTCCGTTCTTCCGCATTTGAACTTGAAAACATGCATTTCAGGTGTTGGGTTTTTTACTCCCAGTTTCCAAACGCTGCAGTACATACAGTTCTCTTCCCAAACACTGAGGCCATCTCCTACCAGTGCTCTGCCTAGTCCCCTCATCCGGGAACTGAGCATACGATATGTAGCAAAGTTATATGAGGAAAAGTTATTCTGGCACATACATAAAAGTGTGCTGTACCACAGCACTGCACGGAATCTCAGACAGATAAACCTCTAGGAGGCAGAGCAAACAGGTCCCCAACTACAGTTTCCTGCTTCTGTGCCATAGCTCAGGGAAGCAGAGGCACCCAGGCAGCTAGTGGCCTGTCCCTCCTCACTTCCTCACCCAGGTAGCAGAACAGGCAAGTTTTACATTATTTCATCTATGTATGTAAAATTCTCTAGGAGATACTTGGCCAATGAAGAAAGGCAACAGAAAGCAAACCTCTTTTTTCTTTCTTTCCGTTCAGAGCCGCTGATTTATTCACTCCAGAAGACTAGCGAGATTTGGAATTAAAACCTCCAAACCTATTAGAATAGGGACTAAAAAGCGTTGAAGATAAGCCAACCAAAACAGAGTAAGTCAGGAAAGGCGAAGTGCAGGGAGAGAAGGCAAAGTAGAGAGAAAGCGGAGAGATGAGAGAGGGCGAGGTGTAGACGTGGGAAGAGAGAGGGAGGAAGGGCCCGTAGAGAGAGGTCAAAGGCAAGGGAAGGAGGAGAGCAACAGAGCAACAAAGGCTGGGGAATAAAAGGATGCAAGAGAAGGGGAAAGAGCAAAAGTAGTAGGCGGAGGGCCGGGGAGAAAAAGGATAGGTTAGGTGGCTGATGCTTAATCTTGATACAAAGGTGAGTTGTTGTTGAAAGCACCAGATGTCTTCACTGGCCATAGTCAGGATTTAAAAGACAGAAATTCAATTTAGTTGCTCTTTTCTCTAATAAAAAATATGTTTTATAGCAATAGAAAAATGTGTTTCCTTCTGCCAATAAGTGTCAGCACCTAATCTAAAGCCTTCAATAAAACAATGCCATTAAATAATTTAACCTGGAAAAAAGCCACTCATGTCTTTGAAATAATGTATAGATTTCAGATGGATCAAACTTTAAAACAGGAAAAAAAAAAAAAAAGAATAAGAAATGGGCTTTGGGAAACAAGAGCGTCCACCCCCAAGCAAAACAGAAATGCATCAGGCCTGGGGAATTGAAAACAGCCATAGCAAACATCTACACTAACACCGCATTGTGTAAAAGTACACAATAGGCTTCTCCCGGTGCTGTGAGAAAACTGCACAACACGAAAAGCCTGAAAAATGGAATCTAGGGACTAAATCAAATCTATTATTCTTCCCTCCAGAATACAAACTTGTACACTCAGTGAGATGTTCCCAAGATGTTCAGGAAGGGCAGTCTCACCACAGGGTATCTGCCAGGGCCCACAGGATGAGAGGGAAAGAATCTGGAACACGTCTTAGCAGACCAAAGTGCTAATTCAAGTTCTGCCACTAACTAAAACTATGGTTTCTTTAAGGTATTTATTCCCAAAGGGTCTCAGTTTTTCTCACTGGTAAATTTAGATGATGGTACTTAGAAGACCATAAAAGTGTCATGGAAACACACAGCGAAGTTACTCTCTGCGCATAACTTCTCTCTTGTCAGTCATTTATTTCTCCCCTTGCTCATTGGTGTGTCATCAGAAGCAATGCAATTATCTCTGCAAATTCTGAAGAGGCCTATTTCTTCCAACACCCCCATAAAATGGTCTATAGACCAAAAGGTTTGAGAACCACTTGCTCTGGGGCTCTCTTCCCTCTCCTCCATTAGTACCTCTATTAATCATCTAGGCCAGTGGTTTTCTACTCAAGCCGAGCATTAAAGTCACCTGGGGAGAAAAAAAAAACAGGGAAAAAGAAGTTGATGCCTGGGCCCCACTCCACTCCAATTAAATTAGTATCTCCCGGGCTTAGCTCAGGCTTTCCTATGATTTCAAGTTTCTGAGGCGATTCTAATGTGTAACCGGTACTGAGAACCACTGCCCAAGGTGTATTGTGCAAGACCAATGATAGAAACACCTCAGACCAGTTGCTTTCCAAAAAGACCCAAGTCAAAGGCTGGAAATTTTCAAGAACAAATTTTATACCTTCAAAATGAAGAAGCTAGGAACATTATTGCAAATCTTGGCAATGGACCCTGATAGTCTCTGTCCAGGTAACTGTTGCCCAACATTGAGTTAGAGTAAGAATTATTCCTGAATTCATCACCATAATTTTTATCCAGACACAATCAGGAAAGTAGATAAATACAGAGTCCCTAAAATAACACGGGGAACTCAGCATGGCCCTTCAAAAACAAAATAGACTTTGCAATGGACAGAACCAACTTTGAATTTGTTCTGGCACCTAGTTCAGCCAAGTGGCCTTGGGTAAATCATTTTCCTTTTATCAGACCCCTAGTTTCATCATTTATAAAAGAGGGAAAACAATAACTACTTGGAAGTATTGCACAGGTAGATATAAGGAACACAAAGATTTGGTGTATCTGGGGCACAATTGGTACTGACCACTACTAGGAAGATGATGATAAGGGTCACTGTGGTGCTGGGGATATAGCTCAGTGGAATAAGCGCCTGCCTAGCAAGCACAGGGTCCTCAGTTTGATCCCCAGTACCGCAAAAAAAAAAAAAAAAAAAAGGGTCACTGTTAGTGAAAGTAGGAAAGCACTAGAAAGATGCACACTAGAGCACTGGGTAACTTCACGGCAGTGATTACATGTTTGGTTCTGTAAAGGTTCACTAGAAGATTGACACAGGGTGGGAAAGGTGAATAATATTTATAAAGCTATTTGTAATCATAAACAATGCCAGCAAGTGGGAAAATCCAAATGCCAGCCATATAATACTGATACCAGAGGCCTGGGAGCCACCTCAGACTGTGTTTGGACAGGTGCTTTCATATTTAAAAGATACAACAAAGCTTTAATCACTAGATAAATACCCAGATAATCATGGAAGTTATTTGTAGCAACAAAACACTATTCCCATACCTGGTCTCCATTTCATCCCTCACCTAACTGGCTGGAAAGCCAAGAACCACTGTTGTAGTTAGGGGCTTTACAAGGGGAAATAATACAGTACAGGACACATATTTTACAAGATTATTTTATAATAGTCACCCAGAGTCATATACAAAAAGAATGCCTGTAATCTGTCCACACACTAAAGACCAAAGAATCCAGCTGAGGGCCTGGATCCCACAGTAATGTCCTGCATGAGTCCAGCTTGAGACCCATAACAATGCCCCTTGTGAGTCCAGCTGGAGGCCAAGAGTCCACGACAATGTCCCATGAAGGCCTGTTTCACAGATCTGTGCTGGGAAGGCCCAAAGGTCAGTGGTGGAAGCTAGAAAGTCTGTGCCAGTGGGATGAAGGATCTGTGCTAGCGGGTTGAGGGATCTGAACTGGAGACAGAAATTGATACTCAAAGTGAGGACCAGAGCTCCCCCAAAGTAAACTGTAGCCATTCTTGGTGACAATAAGGTCCCAAGCTTCTTCAATGATAAGAACAGCCAAGTTCATCGGGAAAGCTAGCATAAAAAGCTTCTCCAAGAAAACTAACAGCTACTTACAGCTTCCAACAGCTTTTTCTTCTCCCGTTCTGCCTCTTACGCTACCGGTAACAATCCTCAGGTTGGCCTCCCACATCCAACACCAGGCTGGATCAGTGCAGCTGGGTGTTACAAATTGGCCCCCTGTTGTCAGTCCACCACAACCACTTACCCTAGATTTCTCTTCAAGCAAGACAGACTGTGCCTGAGTTCTGGACTTTGTTATTTTTTCTATCTTGACTGTGAATATAGTAGCTAGATCCACTGTGAGACAATAAGAAAAAAAGAGATATAGAATTCAGCCCTGACACAGTTAAACCACTGGAAAAACACCTGTACCTACTTAACTCTGGATTTCTTTGACGAGAAAAATCTAACGCTGTTTGCATAATAAGCATCAGTAATTAAGTTTGTATTACTTGCAGCTGAATGCAGCCCTCATTGATACAGCACAAATTGACAAAATCTAAAAAACTCAGTTTAGAGTTTGAGTAACCATCACCCACAGGTCTCAAAAATCAATATAGTTGAACATATAATGGTAATCTACACAATAAAAAATGTATCATTTTGTACAACTAGGAGACAGGTGAATTAAAAACTGTTTACAAAATGCAAGGTAAACTGTTTTAAGGGAGAAAATGCAGGCTCTAACAGTTTTGATTCTAGGTGTCAAATCACTGGTTTTATCCTGTGTACTCCACATGCCAACTATTATCCCAGTAGCGAGGCCTTTCCTCCCTTGAGACTATTTATTCTTTGATAGTGCACATGATCAGGGGTTCCTAAGTATTACTTGCACAGGCCACGGTTTTTCATGCCTCTGAGCTCGCCCTTGCCTTTCTCGTCAGAAGGGGACCAAGATGCACCTGTCCATCTATTCAATCTCTATGTTCTCCTCGTGTTCCACATCCTTCATCAAATTGTCCAGGATTTCTTCCCCCTATAATACTCTGTCCGTATTGCTTTTAAGCCACTTAGGTTATAAACATGTTTATGTGTGTATGCACGCACACACATATATATGTACTCACATTGTACACACGTACTCACATTGTCTGCCTTATTTGTCATATCTATCTTTACCTTTCCTGTACTGTAACTGTTCAAAGACAGGGCTCATCGTACATTTGACCATTCCACCTCAACTGAGCCAGACTTACTGTTGTATAAGCATCAGTATTAACAAGAAAATATGGAGGAGGACACTGTGGTAGGCGATAGGAAATTTTATGGAACCTTCATGAGACACTGCCCCTGCTCTTACTAATGCTCTGTTCTAAATATCAGAAACTCCAGGAGCCCCCTGACAATCTATCTTAAAAAGATGCAGTTACACTAGCAGCTTTTAACTGCTGAAAACTATAAGGATCCTAGGCAACTGAGACACCAGAAAAAGTGACAATCTCATGATGGATGATATCCTGGACTGTCACTCCATGTCTGAGAGAAATCTAGAGGTCCCAAGGCACTTCAAAAGCTCCTTGTGAGGAAAATTTTCTTCCCAGTTCCCTTCTGTACTGCTCCTATTAATCTTTCTGCCCACCAGTCTTCTTTGTTTCTTCTCCCTTGTTCTAACACAGCTCACCTCTTTCATTTCCTTTTACATTCTCCTAAACTTTTAGGTTCACTTTGTCCTTTGCCTGTTTCTACATATACCCACTCACTGATCATTGCTTTGAATAGAATTGTTTTCTCATTCCATTTGACAACTACTTGGAAGTAGTTATCATTTTCAAAGTTGATTTCTCAGTTTCCTCTGACAGTTAGGTCCCTTAAAGACAAACTGGGGTGCTTGGGAGTAAAGAAAATGAAAGCCCTGGCAGAAAAGGCATTTGCCAAGTCTACAGTAAATCACTGCCAGTGAGGGTGCCCAGGCCCTCTAAGGTTCATGTCCCTTGCACCATCTCAGATGTGAAAGTTAGTTCCCTGACAGCAATTGAACATTGCAAATTTCAGAATAGTGGTGAAACAGCTAATTAACCCATTATGCAGAAAAATGACCATGAAAAGAGAAGAGAGAAAAACTTAGAAAGGATGCTGAAATGAAGAAGTGCCTCCTTTCTCAAAAACAGTGTTAGCAGGATATTAGATTTAGTAGTGAATTTTAACATCATTTTCTACCCTGCCCTACCATGCCTTTCTGTTAGCTGGGGATTTATTTCAAGGCCTTACCAATCATATGCTAAAGCTGGGACATCACTAAAACATCTTCTGGGAGGACAGGGAGAAATCCAATCTAGGATTGAAAGCTGCAACTGTCATAGATAAAAAATACTCTCTGAAGACTGCTATTGAGTCAGACAGTTGGAAGAATTATTGCAAAGTTGTCTGAACTTCACATAAGTTACTGGCTAGCGCTCAGACTAATACCAAGGGTGTCCATTTCTGGGTGCTCCTAGAAGCATATAATCTTGGGCTCCTTCTGTAACTGCTCCCCAATGGCACTCTATTGTTATGGGCAAGGATCCCCCTGGAACGAGTTGGCTAAGTGATTTCTATGGGAAAAGACAAGCATGGTAAAGAATTAGACTTTTTACTTGAAATTGTGTACTGGTCAAACTACCAGTATTGTTGAGAGGGGTTCTATCCATAGAGTGAAATACCTTTGGAAGGAAAAAGGCATCCTATATCCTATATCCTATATTGCCTGAAGCAAAAAGACATGCATTGAATGCACAGCACAATTACCATGAAGAGGCTCTTACTAGAGTCTATGGTTCTATACATATTTGTCTACACAATTTTGTCCTGCGAATAAGAACCTTACAGTTTCTAGTTAGAGCATCTCAGTTTTCCTGGTTGGAATCCCACCTACCCCAGTGTCACCAGCATCCCCGTGAATCCTCAGCTTTGTGGTCTCAGTATCTCACACATTACTCACACATGTGTGCATACACTTGTGTACACCAAAAAGCATAGTTCTATTCTACTGTACTGCTAGTTATAGTGCTACCCTAAATTACCCAGGCCCAGTTTTGCTACAATCATGGATTATTCAATGTTTGTTTTCTTGACTTATATAGAGAAGATTTAACTTTTGTCAGTAAAAAATATTATAATTTTGTAACTTTTACAAGAAACTCAATGGATATTCACTTCCTGGGACAGCTGAGTGCCAAGCCCAATTGCTCACTCAGGGATAGTCTCTGCTAAACTACCCAACGTGCAGTTACAAAATCCCTCTCATGGGAATTTCATTATGAACAGGAAGCTCACTGGGAATAGAGACTCATCAAAATGCCTTCCTTTACAATCAGGGGTATAACTTTCATTGTAATTAGGGAAAGCAGAATGTCTTGCCTCTTCGTGCAAAGGGTAGTTTAACCAATTATTTTTATAAAAAAAGATGTTTTGTATTCTTTGAAAGGGATTTTTTTCTTTGACTTCTTTAAAACCAGAAGGAACAGGCAACGGACTATATTAAAGTCTTGAAACAGACAGCTCCCGCCAGAGACTTTAGTATTCCTAGTATAATGTCCTATGCCCTCGAGATGTTAAATACAGAAGGACCTTTATGTACTTTCAACTACAAGGTCTCTCTCAACATACCTATATACCTTAACTTCTTCCTTCTTTTTACTAACCTACAAATGCCACAACCTTTCTTTTTACTGTACAAGAGGATATCAAACAAATTGTACTTCTTGATATATGTTGGTCCCTTCACTCAGGATAAACGACATGGCTATTTTATTAGACGGGAGGTCTCAAGAGCTCCTGAACCCCATGGACAGTCTCATAAATTACCAAGAGCCACACAATAAACTCAAAATGGGTTAAGTGGTTTTGTTCCTGGCTTACTCTTTCCTGCCTTCTATCTCTGTGCAAATCCTATAAGCATGTAGCTCCATAGATGCATAGTCATTGATACCTGGGCATTTGCACCCAGACTCAAGAACACCATTATGTTTGACCTGAAACTAAAATCAGCAAATTGACTACATCTTTGGATAAGACTCCCTAGAAGGCACTGATATTAACTGCTGGATATATGTACATGTATAAGTATATTTTACTCCTTGAAATTATTTTTATTTTCACCTTTAAAATGATTGTTTCCCAAACTCTGTAACTTCTCCATTTTATGTATAATAATGTTTCCTTTTATTTGACCTAAACTTACAGCTTTAAAGAATGACCTCTAGTATGAATTTTCTGTATTGATCTAGTGAAGATCGATCAAGAAGACAGCTGGAATCAGATCAGCAATGTTGCAGCTCCATGTGCCTGCTGGGTATAAGTACAATTCTGGCTTAAAGAGCAAGGAACATATTTGAAAAAGAAAAGCTCACCTCTGAATGCTGAGGACGTCTAGCCTGTCTCCCTGGCTCACACCCTGAGCTTGAGGGATATTTCTGCAGTCAGATATTAACTATATACACAGAGCAAGTCAACCTATTGCTGTGCAAAACGGGCTTTCTAATCAAAACACTTGTCTCCAATCTGGTGCTGTCCCTATTGCGTTCATGGCCAGTTGTGCAGTCAAGTCAAAATGTATAGAATTCATTTGGATAAGGATGGCCATTGCATTGACAACAACTAAACGAGCCACGCCCAGGGACAGGTGCTAACCTCTCACCTGGTTTTTCTCTTTACCTTCTCAAAGCTCAAAATCCACAGGAGAAACTCACTTTCTGCAGACACCGTCCTTTTCCTCTAGGTCCTGAGGAGGATAATGTAGGAAAGTGGTATACACTGGAAATGAATGCAACCAGTGAAAACTCGAAAGAAAACAAACTGAAAAGAACTAAGTCTGCTTGGAGTACCACTTCTACCTGGGTGGTCCCAAGCAAGGAGACTGACCCTCGAAGCTCCGGATTCCCCACCTACCTGGAGACTAATCCTACCTTGAATAACTTGTGAGTATTAAATGGAAAAGGTTCCTGAAGCAAACAGCAGACCTTGACAAGAATCTTCTTACTTTTGTTTCAATAACCTCTTTCTTTAGATGAGGCAAGTGAGGCCAGGTGAATTACCAATTGGCTGAATTTATTTTTCAACCTGTGTATTATACCAGGGTTGGTGGGTTATTATGACAAAGCATATGGAACTTTAAGAATTTCCTTAGCAAATGAAATAAAATCTCCATTCAGCTTCTCCGCTCAGTATTTTTATCATTTATTCATCTGGTATTTATTGAGTTGTTACTATGTCCCCAGCACATGAATGGAAATAAGAAGATGAACAAACATATCGATGACTTATCAATGAAGAGTTTATATATACCTTCCTGTCTCTAATTGACAGTAGTACTCCAGGAACTGTGTGTTCCACCAGGACTGTGTAACTGATAACTGGGAAAAAATACGTAGGCCAAGTTGCATACACAAATTCAAGTGTAATAAATTTTGTGATTACTTACACCCAGCTTTACCAAAATCAGTCTCAACCTTGGGTTTGACTTTTGCAGGAAAAGATTTAGAGCTCCAGCCCGTGCGTGACTAATGAATCCTGTACTTTGTTCCTCATTTTGGGTGTAGTAAGCCTGGACTTCTGGGGGAAAAAAACAAATGATTTTATCTGCATTCAGGTTGGGAGTGAAGCAAATAGATGAAGGAACAAAGAGAAAGTGGGGAGGTAGCCACGAGCATGGTGAGGCGGAAGTACAACGGTCAAAGAATTAAAAGAGAGATTCTTTCATGGATGTGACAGTGGAATCATTGAGGTTTGCAATGTCTTTTTTTTTTTTTTTTCAAAATGCAATAATCTGGTGAAGATGAAGTCCTGGGGCTCTGAGCAGAGTGTGGTGGCCTGCAGGGAGGCACAGATGGCTGGAGCCAAGCTCAGTAAAGACCCAGCCCCTCGCAGCCACTTGTCTGAAAGGCCGTGATGCCCCGCACAAGGGCCAGTCAGACATGTCAGGGAGGCAAGCAGGCAGCAGCTGGAGGAGCCGAGATTAATGAGGAAGCACAAAATGAGAAAGAGCAACAACTGGAAACCCTTGTGGTGACATCAGGAACAGAGCCAGAGAAGACAACCTTGTTATCACATCTGTTCTGTCATTATAATTAAATGGTAATGCGTGTCTCTTGTTGGGTTACCAGGGTGGAATTCCAAGCGGGGGAGCCCCTCAGCACTGGCCCAGGCCCCCAGCCGCTGCCCTTCTCGTTGAAGCTGAAGAATCGTTCGGCGCGCTAATAGGCTGGGTGTCTGGAGCAAGTGTTAATTTTGGATTACATCTGAGTGGAAGTAAGATGAAGGTCTAGGGAATGCTTTGCCTTCACTCAGATGTTTCATTTCCATTTACTAGCATTGCAGAGCACCCGGGGAGATGTTTTCATTCCAATTTGGAAGATTTCATAAGCCTCCAAACTTTTAGCTATTGATCCAAGCTCTTGAGCTTTGGAAGTGTGCGCACATGCTCTGTGGAGGGAGTGGGCAGGTGTGGGAGTTCCGCCCGAGCACAGCTGCCCCCTCTCAGGTGGGCACATCTCTCCACTCATGCCAAAATTCACCCTGCCCGACCTGGAGGCCCATTAGAGGCACTCAGCACCATTAGCTCGGACTCACTCTGTTCAGAGTAAATACTCTGGTGTCCTCACGGAAACTAGGGCAGCTGCTGGATTTTTTTTCTCTTCTCTCTCCTTTCTTTCAAAATCAGCAGAGCAAAGTTCTCAACCCCAAATGGCTCAAATCTGCCTCTTAATAAGTACACTCTTTCATGTATTTGGCTACTGGAGGTCAGCATTAATTTGAGTTTTGCTAGACTCTCAGGCCTTTTTCAGTTGGTTTTCACTTTCTCAGATTTCTGTTTGATTTTGGATAGAGCATCCTCCTTGGCAGGGAGGATGCCAATAATCAAATGTCCACCATCAGAAGGTAAGCTGTCTTTACCTGCAGGAAAAGGCCACTGTCTATCATCTTTGGAATCTGTGAGCTCCATAGAGGTTGTTTGTGAAGCCTCCCAAAGGAGTTTTTGAAAAACAAAGCACTTCACTCGCTGAGAGAGGGAGGGGATGGCCGGATGCTGTGAGGCTCATACATTACTCAGCGCAGTTCCCACTGCCAGTGAGTATCTGGTCATCATAATGCCCTGGTACCCAGGTACCACTTGGCTCTGTCCTCGGGGCAGCAAACAGATAACTGAGCCGAAAAAGGATTTTAAAAAGAAATACTATTTGCCTTTTCTTTTATACTTATGGTTAATGGGCTACTGCACTGGAGAACAGAGAATCTATTGAAGAAGTTTTCCATTTGTTGAAAAATTGCCCCAGCCCCCTTAAGATTTATTTCTTAGGCCAAGATAATGTAACACCGAGTGGCACAATCATGAATTGCCTTACATGTTTCGTTTCTAGTTGTTTTACTAAAAAAGGCTTGATAAGACCATCTGAACAAAAGTTAGGAACACATCAAGATTTCAATAAGTATTTACTGTATTGAATCTTGGATGCTTCCAATTCAAGTTCTTTTTATCTTCTTCAATTCTCCTAGTGTTTTTATCCCAATGCCCACTTCAAACATGCAGTAGCACAAAGCTACTCATGCCACAAGTGAAATAAACAATTACACCACTGTATGAAACCATTCCAGATACTCAGCAAGCCCATTTCCTCTTTCTGGTCACAGGAAATGAACTGCATCTCCCAGTCCTCTTGTCTCAGTAGAGCAAGAGTAATGCCTGGAACTGATGGGTCACTTACACAGCGAGGTGGCTAAGTGAGCTCTGTCCTGCAGTGTTGAGTTTGGAGACAACACCTGGAAGATGGCAGTGACAAAAGATGGAAAGATCCTGGGTTCCAGACTCACTGTGTTCTTCCCTCTCCCTGCCTATCAAGAGTATAAATAACTTTTAATATGTGAGGCCACTGAGAGCAAGGAGGTTTTATTACCACAGGTGCTCTAATATGGAAATGGATATGTAACTTTTAAATGTAGTTTTCTTATAACAAAAGCCAGAAATGTGGCATTGTCTTGGCATTTGGGTGTCAGATAACAGTGAAGCTGATCCTGGAGACTGGAAAGGTAGTAATTCATGTTTTGCAGTGACAGTGCCAGCAATTACCTGAGAGAAAGGTCTCATACCTTCTGAGACTGTTACCTTCACAAAAGTGGCTGGAGAGAGAGTGGTATACTACTATGTGCTTGCAGTTATTGCTAAATTTGGCTGCATATTATAATAAATTGATGAGTTTAGGAGAAAATTCACCAGCTTATGAAAAGAAATAAAAGAGAATAGGGAGAGGGTCCAGTAATACGGAGCCTTGAGTTATAACAAAAATGAAAAGTATTTGGCCCCAAGGCATAGAAAGAAAATACTGAACAGTATTTTGAACAGCAGAGTCCTACTGGACTAGCTTTGTAGTAAAAACAGAATGAAAGAAATCCTGCAATATGCAACAACACAATGATCTCAAGGACATTACAGCAAGTGAAACAAGTCCGTCACAGAAGGATACATACTGCATGATTCCATTTAAATGTGGTTTCTAAAATAGTCAAACTCAAAGGAACACAGAATAAAACTGGGGTTTTCAGAGATTGGCAGAAAAAGAAATGGAGAGTTGTTTACAGTATAAAATTTTAGTTATGACATGAAGACAATGCACAATGTACCAACTGTTTGGAACTTCTGACTAACCTGTTTTGAAACTCAGTTTCATTGTTTGTTTATCTTTTTTCTGTTCAAAATTTTAAAGAAAGGGCCAGGGATATAGCTCAATGGCACATGAGCCTACCTGGCAGGTGCAAGGTTCTGAGTTCAATTCCCAGCACCAGAAAAAAAAGGAAGGATAATTTTTTAAAAATTTAATTATGTAGATAAATTCTAGAGATCTGCTGTACAATACTGAACCTATAGATAATAATACTGTATCATTAAAGCACTTAAAAATTTGTTAAGAGGATAGACTTCGGAGTAAGTGTTCTTACCACAATAAAATTTAGAAGATGAGTTATGTACATGTACCAATTTCCCATGATAAATGTAATCATTGTGTACTAAACACGTGTACTAATAAAAAAATAAGTTAAAAATCTAATATGTTCATTATAGCTTCATTAATCTAAAAGAAGGAAACACAATAGGAAATGAAGTAGATTTCAATCATACCCAGGGAAAGGCCTTGGATATAGCAGTTACTGGCAGGTAGAACTGACTTTAATCAAATAGCTCAGAAGTCTGCTAACTTCTCAAAGGAATTGTGTTGCCAGAGACAAACTAGCCAATCCCTTCTATCTTTAAGATTTAAAACAAACCTTACTGCCCCAGCCTTGTAAACAGATTCTACACTGCCCCAAGATGGGCATACATCGTAATGTCTACTTCAAATGTGGCAGGGAGAAAAATGAGCAGGCAGAAGCCCTCCCCTCAACAAGAGGTACAAGGAGCTGGAAAGAGAAATAAATATAGAAAACATCTCTGAGATAATGGACCCAGAGTCACAGCAGGGGATTTTCCACTGGATGGGCAGCAAGTATGACCACTCCAGATCCACAGAATTTCAGTTTACTGTGGACACATGACATCCGTGTGTTTTCTATACATTCCTTTCTTTTTAAAATGGGCATTTTAATTACTATAATCTGTTTTTATACTCCCATTGTGTATTGATTTGGTGTGGGAGGTATGCAGATACTGTTTATTTTCATGCACTAAGTCGCATCACCGGACCTTACTGGGCAGCCAGTCTTCTTGTGTGATGGAATGGAACTCTGAGCTGCCTTCTTTGAAAACTGGTGTCATGCGAGCAGGAGCACATAGTCATGAAGTTCCCACAGCGGCACCCGGAGGCAGCACCAATGGGTGAGAACTCTCAGAATCAGAGTTGGATCCCTGTGATCCCCTCATCCTTCAGCAGGACAATAAATCAGACATTAAAAAACATCAGATTCTCCCCTAGCACATGACAGGAAACCATTGCAATGTGCTAGGGCAGTGTGGTGGCTCTAGCTCTTCCCTGGCACTTGTGCTTGGAGGAGCACTGACTCCTTTTAGAGTGATTATGGTTCTGAGTTTAAAGAGCTGATACTTCTTGGGTTTTGCAAGAGACCAGCTCTTTAATCAGGGATATCAGTGTTTTGGGTTAAATTTTTGTCCTCCAGAAAGATGTAATCTATCAACATTAATACTCTTAAGATCTTGTTATATTTCTGTTATTTTTCCATGGTTGTTGCTGCTACTGTTGTTGTTGCTACAGATTGAACCCAGGCTTTCTCATTGAGGTCTCTCCCCAGATCCTTTTCTTATTTTTATTTTGAGATCAGATCTCACTAAATTGCCCAGGCAGGACTCAAACTTGTGATTCTTCTGCCCCTAGAGTGTAGGGATTACAGACATCTACCACCATACCCAGCTGGAAATACAATCTTTATTGCAATGAAGTTAAAATGATGTCATGCTGGGTTAGGGGGACCCATATAATCACTAGGATTCTTCCAAGAGGAGGTGAGCTTGGACCCAAGCACACAGAGGAGAGCACGGACAAGGAAGAAGGAGGTTAGAGTCATGCATCTGCAACTTGGGTAATACCAAGTACTGCCAGCGACCATCAGCATTTAGAAGAGGGAGGCAGAGAAGAATTCTTCCCTACTGACTTCAGAGGGATGCAATCTTGCTGATACCTTGATTTCTAACTTCCAGAACTGTGGAATATACTTCTATTTTAAGCAATCCAATTTGTGATATTTCGTTATAGGAGCCTAAGCATTCGTTTTTTATTTCCTTACTTCTTAAGGTGGAGTTCTGATTATTGTGGAAAGAGTGATACTGCTGGGCAGACTGATTACCAGAAGAAAGTCTCTGTGTTACTTTTCTCATTGCTGAGACAAAATACCCAGCACCCAAAGTTGAAGGAGGAAAAGTTTATTTGCCTCACGTTCATGGAGGTTTCAGTCCATAGTTGGCTGTCTCCAAGGCCGAGGGGCATCACAGAGCATAAACAGTCCATGTTAAAGCAAGGTAGGCAGAAGGCAGCAAGCAGCAAGAAAGTGAGCTACAAGTTACAAGTGACAAAAACAGCAGCTGTCTTTCTGTCTCTTTTATTTTATCCAGGCTACCTGCCTTTAGGGCAGGTAATATTCATGCTCTTAATTCTAGCATTGCACCATGAATGGATCCCATCATCAACATCCTTAATTCCAGAATCACACACTCTAGATCCGGCCACCTCAGCAAATCCCTACCTATGAGTACATGAGGCTTTGATGGGACATCTAGATACAAGCCATAACAGTCTCTATCAAAGAAAATGCTGTAGTTTTCTGAACTGCTGGACACACAGATAGACTACAGTTCCCAGTCTTCCTTGCAGTAATATGGCTATGTGACTGACTTTTGGTCAAAGGAAAATGAAAGTGTTCCAGACAAAAAGTGCCACAGTTCTCCCACTGTGTCTTGTCCTCTGCTTTGTAACAGAATGCCAGTACCCTACAGGACCTGAGGAAAAATACATTCAAAATAACAGAGACTCTCAATCTTGGTCCTAGAGGGAATATGAGAAGCAGAGTACTCACCACACTGCGCTGAGACAAGAGTAAGAAATAAGCGTTATTGAGTTCATCTCAGGAGTATAATGGAAAACAGTCCAGTCTGGCCCGAAGAGCCAATTGTTAGCATCTATTTCCAACTCCACATTCAGTGATATGATATTGTTGCTTTAAATACTAAAATCAGCCACTGAGGGAATATTTACAACATAAAAATCAGCACATTGTATAA
Source organism: Dinomys branickii (assembly GCA_004027595.1). Lineage (NCBI taxonomy): Eukaryota > Metazoa > Chordata > Mammalia > Rodentia > Dinomyidae > Dinomys > Dinomys branickii. The sequence continues at coordinate 105,144 of PVLD010003449.1, forward strand.
ATCAAAGTTTTCTCTCTCTTTTGTTAGGGTAGTTGTTTACATTACACTACTGATTAAGCCTCTGGGAACAAAGGTGTGTGTCACAGTAGTTAGCATTAATAATACCTCTTACTAAAAACCTGATGATTTCAGCACCAGCAGAATGATATTTTGCCATAGCAGTTCATCGCCCCTTAAATTCACATATTGAAGCCAACCCCTAATGTGATGGTATTGGGAGGTAAAACCTTTAGGAGGTGACCAGGTCATGAATGTGGATCTTTCATGAATAGGATTAGTAACCTCGTAAGAATTCCAGAGAGCTCTCGTGAGTGCCCTTTCCTTCCTGTGAGGACACAGAGAGATGGCAAGTCTTCACCAGATGCCTCGGTCTTGGGCTTCCCAGCATTTGGAACAATGATCAACAAATTTCTGCTGCTTATAAAAGCCAATCAGACTGTGCTATTCTGTTACAACAGACTAAATGAACTAGGGAAGATTTCCAAATAATCAGAGTAGATTTGCGCAATCTTGGAATTGGAAGACCTTAGGGATTACCTGGAAAGTCCACTTACTTTATGAACAAAGTGAAATTTAGGATGGGGAAATACCACTGCCCCCAACACACATTGGTCTAGATCTCTACATTTATGGAAAGAATTGCTTACTGTATGAAGATAGGTGGCACAGAGCAGATTAACTGGGAGATGTTCAACCATTGGAAAATATAAGGGAGAAAAAGCCTTTTGGGGCAGCCTAGTTTATTCTCACACTGCTCCACTGACTCCCAGTAATGGGATAAGATGCCCAATTCTTTGCGTGCAAATTTATAATACCTTTCTTTTTTATTTTAAAGAGAATAAAAACTAGAAGAAGTACATTAAAAATAATACAGAATTTCAAAGTAAGATGATAGGAAATCTTATCTCCAAAGTAGTTGTTCAGGTTACCAGCTATAGGCATGCAAAATTAATCAAAACAATTAAGCATTTGAAGACAGAATTTTCTTTCTCCGGAATGTGACACTAGCTATGACTCTATGACTTACCTTAGTGAAAGGGAGGTTAACAGACACACATCAAGCAGTTCTTAGGCAAAAGGTTTCTTCTCAGGAAAATGTGGTGAGTAATATCTGAGTTCTTGTCCATTATCTAGAAGGAGAAACAAGGAGATCATATAAAAGTTTGAAAACTTGAGGGATGAGAACATGAAATAATAAGGTTGAACACAGTGCATGGGAGGTTGAATAGGTCTGAGGGAAGTTTGATTGGCAGCCTCTTGAAATTGGAAGATTTTAAAAGCCATTGTTTCTCTTTCCTAGCTCCAAGCCAGAGGAAGGCACTATGTGTAAATACCGTGTGTCAATTCTCACAACAGCCCCTTCTATGACAGTGACTTGTCTCTATTCTTCTACATTTAAGACATGTTTCAAATGCTGTATTCATGAATTTTACTACATTGTTGCTTAGTTAATATATTCTGTAGACTTAAATTTTCCGTGTAATTTCAAAATGTAAAAATTAAAAGAACTGCCTACTGATGAGTTTGTTGTACTTTTTTCCTAAAATATGTTAGAATATAACCATTAAGACAAAGTGATAGCTTACACCATCCTACATGCTTCAGATATGTTCAATAATCTGTATATTTCAGTGTTGAGTAATAGTAGTACTTTATACGGGAAATGCAAATACCTGAGGCTCAAAAGCTTTTTTGATTGGAGGTGACACCAAGAAATAAATAAAACCAAGAATTCATGTATCATTATTAGTATTTTATTTTATTTCATTTTATTTTTTGGTATCAGGAATCAAACTCAGGACCTTGTGCTTGCCAGGCAGGTGCTTATGCCACTGAGCTATATCCTCAACAAAAACACATTTTATACTGAGTGATGACTTACTATCCTTTGATGCAAGTTTCTACTTGCAGTTCTGGTGAATAAAAATAATAAAAACCTCTTACTGCACCTTTTTTTTAACCTCCTTCTACTTATACATCTCTATAAAATCCTTCTCTTTTGCCTGCCCAACATTTTATGCAGCCTGAACTTCTCTTGCTTAGCCGATCTCTGCTAAGTACGCACGATGACAAAAACATTGTTCCAAATGCACGGAAGCCGGTAGCCAGGAGAATGACCGTGATCAAAAACTTGTATTATGTTAGTCAAGATAAGAAAAAGGAAATCAGAAACAAAACATATATAAAATCATGCTTGTGAAGGGGAATCAGAGCAGTATGAAAGCATACTAATTGGCACCTGACCTAAATATTTATCCTGTTGAGTGACAGCACAGTAGCTCTTCAAAAACGCATGAGGAACTTACTGCAATATTATTTTAATAGTGAAAGAAATGGGATATATGATGTAAATGGTCACCAGTGACAGGAGCAGTAGTTACTTTGTGGTGCACTCATAGTTACTCACTTAATTCAGCAGTTAACCATCTACAATGTAGTTGTTCTTGTACTAGGCACTCACCCTGCCAGACATGCATGGCTTCTGTTCACATGGAAGGTAAAATTTACTGAGATATACAAGATAAAGACAATTTTCAGGCAAATAAATGCCAATTATTTTCAATTTTTATGAAGAAAAGGAGATGATAATGGCAGTGTTGTTTGATATAGACCAGGTGGCAGAGACACATCTCAGAATCAAGCTTGCACTCAGTGAGCAAATGGGTGTGTGGGAAAACCTGAAAATTAGACAGGACTGTCGCCCATACCATGGCCTGCTTAGGAAGTGTTTTCATTTTGTCCTGGGCATAATGGGAAATTCCAAACAAGTCAAGACAGAAGAATGACATAATTATATTTCATTTTTTTCTTCAGCTATAAAGAAGGATAAACTGAAGGTTTTTATAAGTAAATGGATGCAACTAGAAACCATACCTACAAGTGGAATAAATCAGACTTTAATGTGTAAACACTGTATTGTCTCCCCGATACAAAAGAAGGCACATAACAGTGTAGGAATTGAGCTCAGGCTAAATTCAAGCTTAGAGATGTGGGATCCTCAGACCATGCAGTTTAGAAGGGGAGCAGGAGATTAAAGTGGAGGATCCAGAGCCTGAACCCCTTGTCTCTAACCTGGACTCTACTTGACAGTGGCATTGAACATAGAAAATTAGCCTACATATTTAATTCTGTTTGTTGTTTTATAGAATAAGATTACTAGTAGTACCAATTGCCCTGAATTACTGTAATAATTACATGAAACAACCTGGGCAACACATTTAGAAGTGTTTAGTCTCTTCAACATTTATGAAAACTTACCTGGCACAAAAAGTCAAGGCTGATGCTATTCATTCTGGCTCAGGCTAGAATACTTTGCAAATCACCCACACATTTCAAATACCTTGTACATGAAGACTCAGAAGGTGGCTGTAGCTCCTAGAACCTTGGAGAAGAAAAAAAATAATCTGCACAGTCTGGGGATCTTTGACTTTAAATCTAGTGCTCAGCTGGTCTCTCTGCTATGTCTTCACTCTGCTTATGCTAAGAAATGCAGTTATACTTGCACTGGGTATTTCCCAGGTTGGACAGTCACAGACATGTTTACACTCATGTCTAGATGGGGCATGACTCGTCACTGCAGGGTGGGAGACTGCCGGGTGCATGCACATCTGCCTGTGAATCTGGACTGCCCCGGCAGATGCACAGATAGTTAGATTATAAACATTTTTGAATGTTTTACTATGTATTTTGAGTAGAGTGAGCAAAGAAGAAATGGGAGTAGTTTTTATCTGCTTGCCAGTCAAACATTTTTGTTTGTAGTTAATAGTCTCTAATTTTGTTACTAGTAAAAATGAACTAATGGCCAACATGGACTGAGCACTGTACATGTGTTATCAAATTTATCATAAAAAAGACAAAGAACTTGAATAACATATATCTTCATAATGTTCTTCTCAATATATTGTTGATGTTTGATGAAGAAATCTCTAGGTATATTTTTTTTGCTTAGATTGATTTGCGAGCTTCCAGTCCTGGGCCAAATGAGAAACCTGAGTTGAATCTTAGCTCCCCTCCTGATTAGCTGTGTGACCTTGAACAAATTGGGCTCACTGAGCGTCACTTTTCTCATCCCCAGTATTGCAATGTTAATACCCACCTGTATGTGTGTAAAATGTTTGGAATGTAAAAGCATACTGGTCATTTGGTAGATTCAGCCTTACTTGCTTATGGGAGTAGATTTTATATCATCCACTAAGAATGTCTGGAGATTTCCCCAGTATAGTTTCTATATCCCTACAGCAACCTCTTAACCAGCCTCTTGCTTACACTTTGTTCCTCTCCAGGACATTCTCCACCAGTCATTTAACCCAGGAGTTTGCTCCTGAGAAAGTATGGACTCTAACTCCTGCTTCCTTCTTCTGTCTCTCATAACTACATCCTTCTTGTGCCAGTGCCTAGAGATTCTGCACTTCTAGAAGCCTAGAATTAGTAATACATGTTGCTGAGAATCTTCCTTAGGACAGCAGTAGTACTTGCTGCCCACTAGGATAATCACAAACACAAACACCAGCATCCATCAAGCAATATTTAATACACATTGAACACTATTTATAGACACAAGGGAAATCCAGAGGAAAATAAGGGATGGGTCACTCATAAAAACACAGCATCAGTAGCTGCAGAAAGAAATACATTATTGAGCTTATTCTTTAATGAATATTTTGAGGGATTAACATTCTATGTAAATGTTTTGGAAGAAAACACCATTACTTCAATGGGATGAGGTTTAAGGATAGAGAAGAAAAGCATGGAAGGAATATTTAATCAAGCAGGGGAGCTTTTCAGGCATTTTTCAAGTCCCATTATAAATACTGTATGTCTTTCTTTCCAAACATACAGTAATCCTTACTTTGTACAGTATTGGAGGAGATAATTGAACAGAGTTTCAAGGTACCCTAAAATTCATTCTTTATTTTAATCCCAGGTGCCTTTGAACAACATACAGGTAAAGCAGACGGATTTTATGTATAGTGGCTCAGAAAAATGCCTTTGATGATTCCTTCCAAATGCAAGACACCCTCTGAAACATCTTTCTAACCCAAACATGTCCCAGTTTCCCAAATTACCCAGGAATGATTCCTTTGTTGGCTCCTTCTTGATCATGTACATTAAACACAAAAAGATAAAGCATGCTCTCAAGCATTGCATGGCAGATAATTATATTTTTAAGGCGCTTCAGTTACATTATTTTAGCATCTGTGTAATTAAACTGAAGTGCGATTCTCAATTAGCAGGTTTTCCTTTTGTCTCTTGGATGTAATACTTCCATGGACAGGAAAATGCTCCCCCTTTTTGAGTAGATATATTTATGCCCATTAAGCTTGGCAAACTGCAGTGTGGTCTTTAATGAAGAAGTCCATCCACTGGGCGGTGAAGCTGAGGGGACGTGGGGCATTTCCCTATCAACTCCTGCAGAGCACTGCAAAGTAATAACGGTTTCTAGGGAGAGACTGACAGCACATAGCAAAGGTGTGAGATGAGAAATGAGGTTTTCTTTGGAGCTTGTCCAGAGTTTGGTACTCTTCTAACCTGCCTCTCCCCGCTCCTAGCTGCTCCCCATCTGTAGAAACCAGCTTGGCCAGCCTGCAGTGCTGTCCTCCAGGAGCACGCCTGATGGCTAAACACCTGTGGTAAGTATAGCTCTCTGAGTTTGTGACACATTTGGCTGAAATGTCCTTTCAACAGTGGCAGAAAAATAAAATCTAAATTTTGATACTAACCAAATGATCTACCAGAACTTGGGGAAGCATAATACTGCACTTTGATCTGTGTGCACCCACTGTCTGATATCCATTGTTTTTATTGGGAAAGTGCTGCATTAAGGATGCAGTTCTTCACCAGTTAATGGTTTTGAAAGAGACTTGAAAAAATAGGGATGTGGCTCTTATGAGAAATATCAGCACAGAGTTCAGGGAATAACTGTTTCCAATCTTATCAATAGCTAAGCTAGTTATCAGGCAGGGAAATGATTGCAGATTGATGCACACACTGTAATGTATTCGTTTTTGTTTTGGTGAACAGAAAGTGGTATTAACATTCTTGTCTCTTGGGGTGAATAACACTATGTGAGTTCTAGAATGAAGTAAGAGTCAGAATTATCAATTCCATTCTAGCTTGTATTCAAAATTGAAGCTTATGTTCCCTCACTGTGGATGAGCTCAAGGAAATGGTTTATTATAATTTTTAAAAGACTTTTACATTGAATGCTAATGCTCTGTTACAAAGAAAAGTTACATAGAAAATAACCTTGGGAAGCCAGGCGTGGTGGCGCAAACCTGTATTCCCAACACTCGGGAGGCTGAGGCAGAAGGATTGTTGTGACTTCGAGATCGGCCTGACCTACAAAGTGAGCTCAAGGTCAGCCTGAACTGTCTCAAAAAGATAAAGAAAGAAAGAAAGAAAGAAAGAAAGAAAGAAAGAAAGAAAGAAAGGGAGGGAGGGAGGGAGGGAGGGAGGGAGGGAAGGAGGGAGGAAGGAAGGAAAAAAAAGAAAAGAACCTTGGGAAATGCAGAGATTCATGTGGAACTTTTGTTATACTAAACATTGAAAATCGAGACATTCAATGCATCTAACTGTATTTTGGTTCTTTTTTTAAAGTTTTAAAATTTATTTCACCCCGAAGGGGACCTATATAGCTGTGTCTTTGGGGTTATTGATGAATTAATATATTTGGAAAACCTTGCCTCAAGCTTTATTATACAAGAGATCCTACGTATCTGTATTTGTTTGTTGATGAAGCTAAATATTTATGAAAGCCTACTAATCTGCATTCAGTTATTAACACTGACCTGACAACAGGCCACCCAAGTGGATAAGAGGTGAAAAGGTGGGCATGTAGTTAGCTATGCTGTCCACATTCACAGCTCCTAAAAGAAGGAATTAGAGCCAGGGCCTGACAGAGCTGCTGAGCACCAGCCCAAACTGACTCTCTTCCCTTTGACTGTCCGTATCCCTATGGGAGCAGTTATGGGAAAAGAGACAGAGAGAGAGGATGTTCTCCATGGCCCCTCAGCTTCTGCTCACCTGGCCTGCATTATTTTGTCCCTGCTTTCTTCACTCCCCCTTTCATTTATTAAACAAGTAACTCTTGCATACCTACCATATTCCACACCACATGCCATTTGAATACAAATAAAACTATGATAAGATCTTGTCCCTTTGGTCAAGAGTGAAAACAATTAAAATCTGTAACTAAATCACAGCCTGTATTTCCCAGAGTCCCCTCACCTTGTGGGGTATAAAATCTCTTTGCAGTAACATAAATAGACAATATTTTCCTCTGTTTCTGCCTCTGACCTAGCCAGGTCTTTTAGAAGCCCTAATTGTCTTTTCTTTTGAAATTTTTATTACTCGAAAAAAAAAAGGAAACATTAAAAATGATTTCTCTTAAGCAGACTATAAACCTAGTGAATTATGTGTTTAGATGAACAGAAAATCAGAAAATTATCAATTCCATTTCAGCTTCTTTTCAAGACTGAGGCTTATAGTCCCTTCTCTGTGAATAAGCTCTTGGAAGTGACAGAAAATTTCCTAAAGAATTTTATAGACAACGCTAATCTCTCAAAATATTTTATTACAATGACTTCCATGAAACCAAACTTCAAGAAATGCGTTCAGATTGGAAGCGTTATCCCCATGATTACAGGAGATCTAAAGGGGCCAAGTAAATTGCTCAAGGACACTGATTTTGTTGATTAATTCATCCATGCATTTATTTATTAAAAAGATACTTACAAAGTCCTACTTTGTATAAGCAGGGATATTTTGTGGTCTCATCAAGATGGTTTCAGGGGCCAAAAAATAAAAAGAGAACCAAAAATAAAAAGATCACTTCCACAGTACTCCAGAGAAGAGGCTTACAATAGAGAATCACCAACAGAGGGACAGAGCCTGTCTTGCTGTAAGCCAGCATTCTTTCTGTAAAACCATATTTTCTTGATCTGAATTGCCAGTTCAAGCTTATTTGCCTTATTAACCATCAGTCTGTTTTCTGTTGCAAATAACGCAGTAGTTACAAAGAAAAGACATTTATTCGGGACCACAGTTCAAGTCTAAATTGAGGGACCACATCTTCTGACGGTCTTTTGACTAGGTGAGCTCAAAGGCAACAAAAGGAATCTATCACACAGCAAGAGACGGGAAGCAGGTGTGCCCATGTCTTTCCTAGTACCTCTCTCTTTTTTCAAACCACCAGGATTCAGCCATGGAGGCTCCCCTCTAATGACATTAATTAATCCTGATCATTTCCCAAAGGCCCCACCTCTAAATACCATACTCATATTAAGTTTCAACCCTCTTAAACACAGCAGGGATTAAATGTCAACACTTGAAATCTTTGGGAAACCTGAATAAGGTCCCAACCCACAGCACTAGCATAAATGACTTTGAAACCATTTGAAAGCTTAAAATAGATGGAGTCAAGTGATACGCAAAATTGCCAGAAGAAGGAATTCAAAAAAGGAAATAGACATAGTCCTATAGAGTGTGGGTTTGGAGTTCTCTGTGACACCAGGGATTGAAACTTGGGTCTTCACACTACACTATATTCCCAACACACAGCCCTCCATAGCATTTTAATTTTAAGACAGGGTCTAAATAAGTTCCCTAGGCAGTAATTGAACCTGTGACTCTCCTCCCTCAGACTCCCATAGTCCTGGGAGTACAGTTCTGGGCCACCATGACTGTCTGGAGTTCACCTTTGGCAAAAATCAGCACATAGATTATTAATGTTTAACACGACTATTCTCTGCAACATGCTGTACAGAGGCCCAAGGATAACTCAAAATTTAATTTAACAAATCAAATTTTAACTGGAAGCTATTATGTTTGAAAATTTTTTTTTAATGTCACCCAAGTCTCTTGTACTTAAGAGGTAAGTTTCTGGGAAGGTGGTTTGGTTCATAGTACCTTGATGGGTTCATAGATGAACGTGATGTTAGGAGATGGGACCTGAATAAAGGAGGCAGGTCACCAGGTATATGATCTGGAAAGGTGCTTGTCCCCAGCTCCCCTTTTTTATGTCTCTGCTTCCTAGCTGTCATGGAGTGAATAGCTGTTTTTTTTTTTTTTTTTAAGGCTTTGTCCTTCTACATGACACTTCTACCTTGGAAGCAGTCAACCATAGACTGAAGCCACTGGAACTGTGAGCCGCATAATCTATTCCTCCTTTTCCACTGAGATGGTCAGATGAGATGAAAAAGTGACTAATATAAAGGCAGAAGAAGAGAAGCTCAGAGAAACATGCAAACAAAAGGCTCTAAGTTACATCTACTGTTAGCATCCTGTTACTGTGAGAAAATATCTGAGAAAATCAGCTTAGAGGAGGAGAGATTTATTTTCTCTAAGAGGTCCTGAGATTTCAGCCCATGGTTGGCTGGTCCCATTGCTTTGGGTCTTAGGTATGGCAAAACTTCGTGGTAGAACAACATAGGGGCAGTTGCGAAGCATAGAAAAAGAGAAGGTAGTGAGGACAAGACATAGTCCTCAAAGGCATACTCCATCACCTGTTCCCTCCAACAAGGGTCCACCTGCAAATTCCATCATCCCCTAATAACGCCACCAAGTTACAAAGCCATCAGTGTGTTAACTTACAGATGGGGTTAGGGTCCTGTGAAGCAGTCACTTCCCCATCATCTGGCAATCAAGCTTTCAGCAAATGGGCTTTGGAGACTTTTGAGATCAAAACCATAAGAGCACTCCATGTACAGACCTAGAATCAGGTTAACCAGAACCACAGCATCTTAAAGGAAAAGAAGCCCTCGGGCTCTAGACATCTGAGACAGTGCTGATGAGACTGAGGCTGGAAGTTTAGAAATGAAACCTATTTAGAGAAGGAATTGTTGCATTTGATTCAGAATATTTGACCAGCTGTAACAAAATTGCTGTAATCATAGTGGTTTGCATTTGCAGGCAATAAGTCATTGTGAGATTTTCAAGAACTGCTAACATTTCTTGCAACCTGCCTCATGCCCCTTGGAAACCGCAGCTACTGTTATCGGCATTCTGCATCCTAAAAGAGGCCAAATGAACTCTCGGAAGTAGCAGAATTCTGGCCATGGTGGGAATAAAAGCAGGATGACTTCATCCACAATTTTCTGTCATCAGCACTCTAGTGCTTGACAGGGGTTCCAGCAACTAGCACAAAGATGGGAAAAGGAAAGACAAGAGAAGGAGTTTCTGTTTCAACTTGATCTTTGGTTTTACAAGACAGTCTCACTATGTGTTCCGGCAGGTCTTGAGCTCACTCTGGAGCCCAGGTCAGCCTCAAATTCATAGCCCGCCTCTTGCCTTAGCCTCCTAAATGCTGGGATTACAGGCATGTGCCACTATGCGTAGCTCCAGAGAAATCTCTCTCTTTCCTTTCCGTTCTCCCTCTCCCTGCTCCCTCCCACCCCCACCACTGCCCTCACTCCTCCTCCCTCTCCCCACTCTGTCTGTGTCTCCTTGTTTGTTCAGTGTCAGCATATTTTTATCTCCAAAGAAACTATTTCTCTTTAAGAGTGGCCTCAAAATTACTGCTAATTTTCTACAAGGAAACTGTTTCTTGAAATACATCATATGCCGTTTTCTTTCTTTTTTTTCAGCTTCCCTTTTCGTGATGCTGGCAATGCGTTGGCTGTGAATAGGTAAGTATAGTTGCTTTTGAATGCTGCCAGGTAAATGCAGAAAATGACAGCTTAAATGGAATCATTAAAGCAGATGTAGGTAATATCCGAATGCTACCAAGCCTTCTTTGCTAGGTAATAAAGTCTTTATTTTCAGTTCTGATGCCTTGCACCTTTTCAGGGAAGCTGACAACCTATCATTTCTTACTTTTTCCCCCATTTCCAGCATGAACTCAGGGGCCTCTTTTCTATCTGAAATTGCAACCTGTTGATTGGTGGAAAAGAGAAGACATGTATACAGTTCTACCTTAAACGGTCATTTCCTGGCAGTGCAGCAGTGAGCTCTGTCAGCTCATGCAAAGACATATTTAATGAGAGTCACAACCAAATTGCTACCTGTCCGTGTACTGTGTGAACCTCAAAGTATGAGCCTCAGACTAGTGCTAAGACCAACCCAGGAGACCAAGTCCTGTCAGACTTGCCTACAAAAACAGCATACCAATATTTGCACTTCCTCAAGTCCATGCTTCTACACATAACTTTCATTGTATTCTTCTACTGTTATGCGGACGGCAATGTGAATGTTTTTATTCACAATAAGTATATGGAAGTAAAAAGATATTATTTTTCCAAAAAGCATTAAAACTACTTTGTTCAAATACTGGGTACTCAGAAAGTAGTATTGGTTTTTCTGCTGTCATGGCTTTTTTCTTTTAGACAGAGTCTCACTGTGTAGTTCAGGCTGGACTTACGCTCACTATGCAGCTCAGGGTGGCCTTGAACTCTCAGTGACCCTGCTGCCTCAGCCTCTCAAGTGCTGGTACAGGTATGCACCACCACTCTCGACTGCCACTGCTATTTTAATCAAAGATCTATTCAGCACTATGTGCCACGGACTTTCCTGGTTCTATCCAATATTAATTCATTTAATTCTTGTCATAAATACCTAAATTCAGTACTATTATTACCCCTTGTTTTCACAGATATGAACTGAAGTCCAACATCATAGAGGCCAACTTGAATCCAGACCATTTTTCTCCAGATTTCATTCTCTCAGTGTCTTAATTATGTGCCTTTCAATACAGAAGAAGGTGCGGGACAAAAGAAAGAGAAATGAATCAAGGTTTTGCTCTTTGTTTCTGCAGCTGTTGACCCCATCGCTCAATAAGCCTTTACTGAGTAATCACAACTGGCAAGGGATTATGCTCAGCATTTAGGGCATCCCAACAAATGTAAATGTTACAATCAGGCTAGGCATGGTGGCCCTCGCCTGTAATCCCAGCACTCGGGAGGCTGAGGCAAGAGGTTTGCTGTGCATTCCAGGCCAGCTTGGCTTCCAAAGTGAGGCCAGCCTAAACTGTATAGTGAAACCCTGTCTCAAAAAGACCAAAAAAGTTACAATCAATCAGTCATCATTATTTACAGATTCTGTATTTGCAACAACGTTAGAACTTGTGAGTTTTGCTGATACCAAACAAATAAAGCAGATCAAGCACAACTGTAATTTTCCTTCAGCTTTTAGGCAGAGATGGCCAGAGAACAGAGATGGCAGAGAATGCTGCAGTGTATATTAAGTAAGGATATAATTCAAGAAGCTCCCTAAATCACGCCGACTATAAAAACATGACTATTTCAAATAAGAACAATACATAGCCAGAGAAACACATACACACACACACACACACACACACACACACACACACACACTGGAACATGCATGTGCAGAATACATGCTATGTGCAACATGTATAAATACAGGTCATCTAAATATCTTCATTCTTTATCAGTTGGTTAACATAGATTTTTTTGGTATATGCCATCAGGTACATAAAATAAAATACGGACACAAATGTATGGTCCCGGTAGAGTAATCATAATAGAAAATGAGGTGATCTAATGCTAAAACAACATTATGCTGGAAACAACAAATCAGAGTCACAGGGCAATTACTGTTTTCAGCCCATGTACAGCAGGCCAGATCTGCAGCAGCCAGCCAACAGCCCACATCATGATCTATCCTGCCCATGTGACCACCTGGTATTAGCATCATGTCTTACAGCCCTGGAGACTAAACCAATTACGGTACAATTTTTAAAAGGCACTCATAAATATTGTACCGGGGTGGTATTGACACATCTAAATATTAAAAAAAAATAATAAGGTTTCCAAAAATAAGTAATCCATCTTAAAGAGAAGTTCCATACAGTGAATTCTGCATTATGAATAAATATGCATAATCAAAACAGTAGCCCAGCTCAAAACTCTCTCCTGCTCATTTGATATACTTCCCCATGTCATATCTATTTTTATATAAACAACACAATAATACAACATCTGCATTGCTAAATAACACTACTATGTTCTAATTTCTGGGGAATGGCATGAATAAAATCTTTGTACTCCTGTTCATTAGAATTTATTGGTGACAATCTTTTGCAAAGTAGCAGAAGGTATAATTAATTCTGTTACAACCCTAAGCTGGATATAGAAACTCAACAGGGTTTACTTTGGACTTCAAATGATCTATCACTTGTTCATGTGGAGGGGAGACAGCAGAAGGAGGTGTGAGCCTCCATAACTCCACTCTAAACTGCTGCCAGGCTACCCCACACAGTTAATGTTATATACACACACTGTCAACTTTATAATAAAATTGTACTCTGCCTTTTTCTGTGTAGATCTTTGGATACTACATCCCATAGGGAGAAAAAAAAAACATTTCAAGTTTTGGGGGGAGTTTTACTAAAACAAATATATGCAAATTTCCCTAATCCATCACGAGGCATCTATCGCTAGCTCTTACCACATGCACTTCTCTTTGCTCGGGACATCTGCTAGATTGGGGTGCAGATGATTCCGCATCTATGCAAAATGAAAATTAACGCATCTTGTCAGTAATTCCCTCACATGGGCTACTTATATATGCACAACTTTCATCAACAGAAGAATTGATCTAATTATGTTAAAGGTACAGTAGTAGCTGCTGCGCCTTTAGCTCATCTTAGTGATTAATGTGGGTGACAGAGGAAGCAAAGGGGGAAACTGTTACTCCAGGCTTAATGGTGACCAAATGAGAAAAACAAATTTAGAAATAACCCAAAATACAAGAGAAAGTGATCATACCAGTCTGGAATTCATATACCAAGAAGAGAACTTGGACATGAATTTGGTGGGGAAGATTTAATGCAAAAGAAAAAAGAGAAATATGGTTCTCTCTTGAGTGTTTTTTTTTAAGAAGGAAGGCTCACAAGAGATGGAAATGTCTTTAAATTGCAATTTATTATGCCTTTGAGAATTATCTCAATTTTAAAGGTGAGTGAGAGGAAAAAGCCAAAGGAAAAGGTAGCAGTAATGATGCCTCTTATGAGGGCAGATTACAAAGACAGAAGGAGGGGCACATCCCAATGCTCTAAGAATCAAGCTATCAAAGAATAACACATGCTGTCTCCAAAAGCACTGGGGGAAGAGCAAAAAAGTGGTCTGTGTTAACTGTAAGGCTCCTTGCAATTTGAAGATCTGCTATCCTAAGTTATGTGAAGATGGATTTTCATTCAATGTCTAAAAGTGTTTTTAGACAGTGATGCTAAATTATAAAAACTTATATAGTGGGGTGGTGCCACATAATTCACAAAGCAACAGGACATGCATTTATCAATTCCACCTCAACCCTGAGATCATGATCATCACTTTATAAGTGAGCACAATGATTCCTGCAGAGGTTAACCTACTGTCATTTGGTTACATTTGCAGGGCCCGGGGCAAGAGTACAACTGGAGGCCCCCACTCCTGATGCCTGAATATTTAAAATTAATATATCAAGCAACAGTTAAATATACCCCTGACTCCTACCTTGGAAAAATACGTCTTCAAATAACAAAACCTGAAACTATGCTCTTTTATGAGTAAAAGTTGAGAAGAGATAAAAGATGATTGGATTTAAAAATTTGTAGAAACTACTCTTGCAGACCTGAATGTTCTATGAATGGGCTTGTCATGTTTCAAACACTACTTTCATAATTCATCAGTCATGTACTCCACGAAACATATTTTTGGCCTTCATTGTTATAAAATCACTTTGTTGTTAGCAACAATTTCACATAATTTAGATCCTATTGAACATAATCATCTATAATTTCTTAAAAATACAATTTTTTCAAAGTACATAAGTAGTCAATATTAAATATACTTTCATAAAATGTAAATTGCTATCACATAAAAATTCAGAGATTGAAATTGTTTGTGTGCTTTTATTTATTTATTTTTTTTGGTTCTGAGGATCAAACTCAGGACCTTGCCAGGCAGGCGCTAGGCCACTGAGCTACATCCCCAGTAGCTTGTGTACTTTTAAAATTTATTTAATTCTAAAATAACTGAAAGATAAATGTTAATTAGAATTAGCAAATTAAAATTATGAAGCTATTATTTTTAAAAGCTGGATTATAGAAAAGTTTGAAAATGTAATAACATATTCAATATTTCCCTACAGTGAAAATTGTTCACTAGATTTTAGTGTTCATGGACCTTTCAAAGTAAGGAATCATTACTGCTCTAGGTTTTGTGTTACATCTAGCTAAAATTATATGTGCACAAATTTAGAAATACTATAAACTGCTGAACATGGTTGAAGTTGCTCTGTCACTGTGCTGGTTGTTAATACACCTAGAACCACGAAGTTCATGTTGAAGAGCAAACAGAAAAGCACCCTGAGCCCTACAGAAATTGATGACCACTACGTGAGCTGAGAGACATGCCTTCAGATATTAATCGTTTTCATTTATGTCCTTTCCCTGCTCAAACTCTCCCCATACTCCAAATCATGATTTGCCCCTTTCTTCCAAAGCAAATTAATTTACAAGCCCTCATGACACTCAGACACAGGATTTAGTGTTTTATAACATTAAAGAGATGGGGAGAAGTTTTCCCTGGGACCTCAAGGGTATTAGTTGTGAAAGTGGATGTTTGGAGTTATGGATTTATGTTACAGCAATACTAAGCTCCAGATTTCATGAAATAGAAGCCAAAAAAAAAAAAAAAGAAGACAATGAGCACTTTAAATAAATCTATAATGTTTGTGTGTTTGTAATTTACACGTTCCCTAAAACATGTGATGCAGTCTTGTAGCTCCACATTCTCAGCCTGAGAAGTGTTGCTGATTGGTACACTCAGGAGTGAATTTAAGGGAACACCTTTTTAATGGATCACCTCAGTCTTCAGAGGTGGAAAGACATTCCTTGTAAAAAAGCTAACAAAATAGAGATTTCATTGAAACAATCTACAGTATCAATAAAATAATGCCTGACTTGGGTTGACATATATGATATATAAAGCCCATGGGATGCTACATTCAAGGGATAATTTTAAATACTTGTATCCCATCGTAAGAACATAAATGTTTACTTAATTCATATTGAAAGGTATTTAGGTTAAAATTCTGAATCAATCTGTTAGTCATCTACAAGCTAGCATAACTGTCAAAATGAGGAAAATCACATTTTTAGTGAGCACAGTACAGCTTACGTCCTGAAGTAGAGTTCATTTTTTGAGTTAAATGGCTACAATAGATCATAGGTCACGTAAAGACTCTCCTATCCTTTCTCCACCTATATGGCGGGTCCTCCCGGATGAAGAGTTTCACAAAGAACTCACAAAAATGCAGAACCCTCCCTCAAATACGTTAAAAGCATAGTTTACTGGGTAGTTGGTTCATTACAGCAGGACAGTCAACAGGGTCATGTTAGAAAGATTTTTGTGAACATATATAAAACAAATCTTTTTACTTTCAGTTACCCACAGTATCAGCAAAACAAAACATTCTTTTTGCCAGGCTATCCCTTTAACATAAGAGGAAAGAGGTAGTTTGGGTAGAGCACGTGGACTCTGGAACCAGGCTGCCTGAGATTTAATCCTGACATTCAATACCTACAGCGGTATGAAGCTGGGTGAGTTACAGAGATTTTCTCATAGGCAGTTTCTTGATTATTACAATGGGGCTGATAATGCTGGCAAGGCGTTGCTCACATGGTGTCAGTGGTAATAGTACCTTGGAGTGGTGCAGAGCTTGTCCAGAGCGGATATACTCAGCCGCCCTGAATATTTCCTACCACAAAGGATTGTAGTGAAGATTGTATGAGTCAATCCATGTAAGGCACTTAGACTAAAGCCTGGCACCTGATAAATTCTCAGTACGTTTAAGTTATGGCTATAATAAATTTGGTAAGAGGACAGTGAGGAAGAAGAAGCAGAGAATAGCAAGAAAAACCAAACAAGAGCAAGTACAAATAAAAGTCCTTACTTGGACTGGATATTTACGGAGAACACAATAAAACTGCTAATTGCTTTCCTAATCTGATAAATGCCAATTCACAATAAGCATGGAAAGAAATATGCTCTCCATCATGAATAACCTACATTTTCCTCTCAGAATACTGAAAGGTAAACCACTAGGGATTCAGCCTCCCATGTAAGTGAAAAATCAAATGACCAAATGACAAGCTTCTGTCTCTCTTTTCTATTTTTTTTTTTTTTTTTTAAGTATAATAGTAGAAAGTAGCCCATCTGAAACTCTAAGACTTGGGGAGGTGAATTTGACCGCTATAGCTAATGGGGAACGATTTATGACCGGTGCCAATTGCCGACATATTATTCACCAACAGCTGACAGGCCCAACCCTTGACAGTAAAATGAGTGGGGATGATATCAGTCACTCTCTGTCACTCGAGTTGCAAATCTTCTAGTCAGCAGGAGAGACCTAGAAGCGGAAATAGAGCAGAAGAAGCTGACAGGTTCGGCTGTGGCTGGAGGTGCCCCTGATAGCAAGCCAGGAAAGTGAAATGAAGACAGCAGCATTAATTGAGTCAGCAGTGAATGTAGGAGTCGGTGCTGGCCATGAACTCTACTAGAGGGTCTGAAGGGCGACAGTAAGAGAAAATCAAGGGCTAGAGTGTCAGAGAAAACTGGCTTCAAATCCCAGCTCTACCACTTAATAAATGGCCTGAGGCCACCTACATAATATCCCTAAGCCACCATTTACCTGCCCATAAAATAAAGATAATATAGTCCCCCTTGCAGGGCTAGAGAGAGAGATTTATTAAGATGGTACAGGATACATCTGCCCCAGTGTCTTCCAAGCTGAAGGTACTGAATGAACCTTAATCCCCATTCCAAGAACTACTCTGAGGGGAACTCACAGCCAGGAAGTAGGGGTGGAAGGGCAATTAAATAAATAGTTAACAGCTAGTATCCTACATATGGAAGCAGGGCCCCAAAAGAAAACAGAGAGAAGCTTTTTTAACCCAGATTGGTTAAAGAAATAACAGAAAAAGAAGTGTTCAAAAGCTCAAGCAGAAATGAATGAGGGCCATGGAGTTGGGTGTAGTGATCTCCAGGAAAACAGAGAACCTAAAATAAATGGCACAGTCCAAAGTCTGAAAATAAGAGTAAGTATAAAAGTGGTTGTTCTGGATCTCAGACCTACTTCAAATTCCTGAAGTCACATCTCCAAAATCTACTTGCCCTTCTCTCCTTGACTTCTCTCAGTGGATTTCTCTGTTTGTAGTCTTATCTCTGTTCATTCCACTATAGAAGAATACTGGCTATTCATCTATCAAACATAATGATACAGTCTGAAATGAGAAATACAAGCAAAGGTGAGCTGGTTAAGCAGTACCGAAGGGCACTAGATTGTCTAACACTGTGAGGAAAACCCCAGGACTCCATCTGTCTGTTTTGGTGCCCAAAGGACCAGCAATAACTGCTGCTTCTCCATTCCTCCCATTAGCAGAAACAAGATAAATATAAATTAGTTCGTGATGATCTTCAAGATGGCAGAGAAATGTTAGCTTTCCCCAGTGTTTGGAGGAAGCCCTCAGTGGGCATAGAGAGAATATCTGGAGTTAGTATGTACTACAAAGGTACTTTCCTCCAGACTCTTCCTGTCATGCTCAATAGTTTAACAAGGAAAGAGAAGTTCTCAGTCTGATTTTGAAGCCTCAGAAATGTAGTCATTTTTTTTTCCTTAATAGTGGCCATGGTCACTCTAGGTTACACATGGATGCCCTGGTACAGAGTCGGACACTCCCACTTCCTGCCTCTGTCCCAACCCTCCCAGCCTAACGTGTAGCCCCAGGAGGCCCACCCAGCTATCCTGCTTCTTAGTTTTCTAATTGTCCACATGACCACTATGTCAAGCAGCCATATTTAGGTCCTGCTACCTAGAAATATGGTTCCTATCTTCTCCAGCTTCCTTCACTGCAGTCTACTACAACTCACACAAGCAAACCACAAGTTGAGAAAAATCCTATGTCGAAAAAAAAAAAGAAAACATTGGCAATGCTTGGCCATTTGAGACTCAGAGGAAACATGGAAGAAGAAAGGTGTTCACTGGCCTAAGTCATGTTCAGCTTCTCTTAGAGTATTACACTAAAAATCAGGGTTTAATAGATGAGATGTCTATAGAGTGACGTTTCATCTTCTCTTTGTGCTGTGTCGCTTGTATCTCTCTCATTTAGTGTTTCAGAGGGCTGGGAACTAGGTATAAATGAGTGCACAAAACCCTCACCCTGAAATGTCTGAGAGTAATACAGATTTTTAAAACACAAGGTTAAAGTTAAGCATAAAGAACTGGAGAAGACAAACAGAAGGAGATAATATTTAAGGAGATAATCAAACACCTAGAAAGAGTGATATTGATTAATGTTTTGTGACTAATAATAAGATGGGCTCATTTTTATGGATGGTCTTAAAAATGAATGATACTTGCAAATATTTAAAGGTTACACAAAAAATCAATCAATAGGTCAATCATTATTTAGAGAGGACATCTATCTTGAGACTATTAGACTACTGGAAAACACAGAAACAGTCAACAAGATATGTGAATGCTTCTTATAGACAAAGTGCTATATTACATGTAAGCAATTCAAAAGAAAAATCAGCTGGCCATAGTGACACATGCTTGTAGTTCCATCTACTTAGGAGGCTGAAGCATGAGGCTCACTTGAGTCCAGGAGTTCAAGACCAAATATGGTGACATTGTGAGACCCAGTCTCTAAAAACAAATAAACAAATGAATAAATAGAAAAAAAATTCTCTTTGAATAGCATGTACACTTGTTGGGAATAAGTTTGTTGAGAAACAAGAACATTGCCAGGTGCAGTGGCACATGAATAATCCCACCACTCTGAAGGCTGAGGTGGAAGGATTGTGAGTTCAAGGCTAGCCTGGGTCACATAGTAAACCCAAGACCTATCTGAATTGCCTAGTGAGACCCTGACTTTAAAAAAACTTAAAAAAAAAAAGAAAGAAATAAGAATATTTTCTTTAGAGTCAATAGTATCCATTTAAGTCCAAGTAGTAGTAGTGACATGTCTTAAACTCTATGAACTTCACTTTTCTGAATTTAAAAAGGAGACAGTGAGACCCACCTCAGTGAGTCGCTGTTAGGATTAAAGGGGAAAATCTACTGAAGTTTCTGACACTGTCTGACATGTAAGAAGGGTGAGACCCAAGAGATGCTCCCCCAGAGACATCAGAAGGTGTTCACGTGCAGGCTGATGAACAGTGAAGGACACAGCAAGGGCCAGATAACACCCGGAAAGGGGACGGATGCAGACTTTGAAATGCCAGGCCATTTGGAGTAAGAAAATGATTCCACAATTTGATGGAAATTGAACTAGAAGTAAATTGGGAGAGACAGTGGGGAATTTTTATCATTTGGTCCCAACATCCTTGTAGAAATAGGACAGACATCATAGCTCGGACGGATGCAGACTTTGAAATGCCAGGCCATTTGGAGTAAGAAAATGATTCCACAGTTCGATGGAAATTGAACTAGGAGTAAATTGGGAGAGACAGTGGGGAATTTTTATCATTTGGTCCCAACATCCTTGTAGAAATGGGACAGACATCATAGCTCGTAGGGAGAGCTGACCCAAATGCAGACTGTTAGAAAAAGCAGAGCGTTCACATCATTTGCCCTGGTTCACAAGCCAAAAGCAATCATTAGCAAGGATGTAATGACTGCCTGCAATGACTTAGCGGACAGGAGGAAGAAAGAAAGAGTAAGCCCAGTAAAGAAAGACTAGGCAGAAGAGAAAGAAAAGGTAAATGAAGAGGAAGAAGCTTAAAATAAAAAGTAAAAAGAAAGAGGGGCATGAGAAGAGGAGATGGGAGAGGAAGAGGGGAATGAGTAGGGCCACAGACACCAAAACCGTAATTCAAAATAAACCTGAAATGGACCCATTACTTTCAGTAGGTTCATCATCACAGTCGCTGGACTGAGCAGTTCAGATAAACAGTTTGCTGTGAAATACGAGCTGGCTGAGGCCTATTAGCTAAGCCTCTATGAGGCAGGGCTTGAGAACCTGATGAAGGTTTACTCACTTGAAAGGAAAACTGTGAGTTTGGGCTCTGGATTTTAAAAAATGAATATTTCATGTGGCAAAAAAAGTTAAGTATGATAATGACAGAAGCAAATCTTGCTATAATTATTGTGCCATATGTTACCACCTTCAAGGGAAAATACACATGTAATGCAAGAATAATCTCCCATATGAGTTTTCAGATTCATTTGTTAAAGTGAGCAATCTTAGGTTCAAAGAAAAGGAGCATTTTCAAATGGTGCTTGTCATTGACAAAGCTTGCCTGACACAGATCCAGCTGTGTATAAACACAGAGCAAACCCAGGAAAAGCCCTGCTCTCCAGGAGCCCCTGCTTACTAAGGGCTGGAAGGGGTCATGGGTTCCTCAGGCTGGAAGGGATCCTCGGAGATCTCCAGGCACATTCCTCTCTCTTACACCACTTCACTCGCTCTTTTGTGAAGAAAAAAACACAATGTTTCACACACAGGAGAGAGATAGAGGTAAACAGGTGTCACAAAGGAAATGGAAATCTAGGGATGGAATATAGATGTTTCCTCCACTTGAAGTCATGAAAGCCCCCACCGCATCTACCTCGTCCACTTCTGCCTCCCCAGAAGTTAGTGTAACATCTGACTCATCATAAAGTGTTCAGCAAAGATTCATAAGAGGAAAAAATTAACCCCCTGCTGTCTTGGATTTCTTCCCACTTTTGTTCTTTGGCCTTCCTTGAGAAATGTACGATTTGGCACCTCTCTCTAGATCAGAGTTTTAGCCACAGAGCTTCTCAATTTTCCTCTTACAATCAGATTTCAAATTTCCTCTTATACCATGAGGAGCTTTTGTGTGCGTTATTACTGTACATCCAAAGGTCTGCTGAAAGCTTAAATGCCAGCACCCTCTTATGATTCATAGACAAATTTTAAATCAAAATGTTGGCAGGATACCCTAAACAGTATTTGTCTACACAGCACAAATTTCAAAGTCTCCTAAAAAGTTAATCACTTTCCTTCTTCTATTAAACCATCTCTGATAACAGAAGTCCGCATGGATCTTGATTTTCTAAATATCTATGGCAAATTTAATCTGTAGCACCTATGGAATTCTGGAATAACTAATATTTTATAATAATTCCACCTGTTTACAAAAGTGTGTTTTGATTTCTCTTCAGTCATGACAACTCCTACACAAAAATTGCACATTATGCATCACTTAAGCCATACAAAACTCTACATGTAATTTAAACAAAATATGTTCCACCAGAGCAGGCTTCTCGGGGCTACCAAAGGCTGAGAAACTCTGAAGGACTAGAACAAAGGAGCTTGGAAAAAGTACCCTAAAAGTAAGAAGAGGGTGCAGAATTTTTTGAGAACAAAAGAGAAGTTCTAATAGTTTGGACTGGGGCAAGACAAAATGGAACAAGAGAGAAAACATGAACTTCTTACGAAAGACCTAAAAACAAAATAAATTAAACCAATTAGTTCTGGACAATTTAGAAAGATGATTAAACCAATTAGTTCTCCACGGTTTAGAAAGATGAAGGCTACAAGGAGAAGAAACTCACATCTGCCCTTAAACCATAATTTGGAATGAATACAAATTCATTAAAAATGTTTGATATGGTTTTTTGAAAGAAATATTAGACCATCTAATGGACTCCCTGACAGATTTTCATCCATATTTTTCTGAATGCTAATGATACTCACCAACTCCATTCCAAGTGGGATCATTTTGGTTTGATAGACGTTTTTCTTATTTTAAGATAAAATTGTCTCCTGGGTCATATTGGTCCTAGTTCTACCTTCAGGAATCATTAAATATGAATTCACAGAGATATAATTGCTATGAACCTTCTGTGAGAAATGCCCTCCCCATCTCTCCATTAGAGCATTCAAGGAGTACTTATGACAAAGCAGGACTTGGGCAGTTTCACCCCATCTTTTCACTTCACTCTCCAACCCTTTCAATCACTAAGGTATTTTGCCCCAAGAAATAAATAAATACCCTAAGAAATAATCAAAGAAGTTAAATTGAGAAAATCTAAAACTGCATAAAGCCAAATTAAAATAAAAATTGACTGGAGAGTCTCATCACGTTAATGGCTTCCAAAACTGCAAAAATTGACTCAGTAATATTAAACTTGGTAGAAAAAGTCATTGCCACCCAGAACTCTCAATTGCTAAAACCTCACTGTGGAAAAATGTATTATTGATTAAAAGTTGACAGAAGACTCTAATCTTGAAGGCCAAATTTTGATCTAGAGAATCTGAACCAGTTACTTAGAGTAGTAATAATTTTTATGAAAGAGAATTCAGACTGATAAAATTTTATATAGATGATTGATGAATCATACATATTGTAAATTTTACACATGAGAAATTTTTCCCCCAATATTTAATATCTTAAAGAGAATTAGATAAAAAGTAAAATAATAAATGGTGTAAATACACTGTATAGAAAATTGACCAGGGTATTAAAGTGGTTCGTGTTCACTCCAAAATCTGTTCTCCATGGAAAATCATTGATTAAAACTTGTCAGCATTTATATAATTCTGACTTCTTAACCTGGAGTTCAAATGTTGTCACTGCTCTCTAAATACTGGGGTCAAAATAGCCTTGGATTGTCTACCATACTCCTCAAAGAATGAACCCTGAAAACTAGTATTCTTAGGAACAGGCTCCTAACAAAGCTCACACTAATATGTGATAAGCCCAATATCCATGTTTGGTGAATGTTACATTCTTTGAAGTTGGTCACTTTTTACAAAACATAACATCATATTCAATATCAATTATTGTTGCCCCATGTTGTAACCACAATAATGTTTCTTATATTTGAGCACAACAAATTTGATAAACAAACAATAAGTGTGCACCTACTTTGTGGCAGGTCCTAGGCTAAACACTGATGGTATAGACCTAACCAAACCCTTGGATTTTATTCACAGCCTGCCTCAAGGGCAACTAAGAGCTATACCTCAGAGCAGTGGAACTCAGGCCTGCCCTTATGCAAATCATGCTTTGTGAGCTCTATCTCTCTCTGTCTCTGTCTCTGTCTGTCTCTTTGTCTCTGTCTCCCTCTCTCTAACTCTTTTATAATAAAAACCAATGTAAAAAAAAAAATCAAGGGCAGGCTCAATTAGGAATACTTAAAAGGTTCATGTGTTGAAAGGTAGGAATACTAGAAGGTGACTAGATCATGGGGAACTTAAACTCATCAATAAATTAGTTTGTTGTGTTCATAGGTGAGTTTACTCTACTTACTCATAGATGAATTTACTCTAAGTGGGGTCATGTGGGAGGAAGTAGGTCATCCCGGGTGTGCTCTGAAAGGCATGCCCTATCCCTGCCTCTCCCTCACTCTCTGCCGGTTTTCTCTCTGCTCGTGACCACCATGAGTGAGCAGCTCTCCTGACGGGCCTTTGCACCATGATATTTTGCATGGGAACCAGTCAGCCAAAGACTCTGAAACCATGAGCCTAAATAAACCCTTCCTCCTCTAAGTTCTTTATGTCTCATATTTTATCCCAGCAACAAAAATACTGACTAATATAGGGCCTGGGGCTTCTCTAGCTGTGAGAAGCTTGAATTCTGATAGACAGATGGCAGGGCCATGGTGACAGAGACAATCTTACCAAGGACAAACCTGCCCTATAGTAAATGCTGAATCCTCTTTTTCTCAATGCACGTATGGGAATGAGTGGTAACTAACTTAGCTTCAGAGTGTAGCAAAATTTTTATTTTCCATATAATTTGCTTGGGATAAACTCTTTCATTTCAAAGTTTCTGAGTAACTGATGCTGTGTCCTCTGAGATTAAAAATCTTAAGGAAAAATTTTTATTTTGACTCAGGGATTTTACTGAATATAATTTAATCTTAATAAGATAGTGTTTCACAGCTATCACTTTAAACACCAATGATTCTTACACAAAAATTAGTAGGGTTCCAAGTTTTCAGATGAAGAATAGTGTATCGTGGACTATACCTGTGTTGAAGTCACTAGGTTATCGGCTATTTATTGAGATCCTGATGGATCACATGTCTGATTTTGCCTCTTAATTCCTACACAAAATTGTTCAGCCTGTTTATATTTTTGGAACTGGTTATTTATCATTTGGGTGAAGAACTGTGGGCTTTAGCCATTCCAGCTTTGAAAGGATATGGTTCTGAAAATGGGACAGAGGCCACAGACAATGGTTTCTACCACTATGCAAGCTTAGCCCTCTCCTTCTGTGGTAACTCTTTTGGAGCCAGATGTCCACAGTTGGAGTTATCTCCCCAGAAGCAACCTCCGATAACTGCTCCTCCACAAGTTCTTCCACAAGTCGAATTGATAGCATTAGTGTTACCTTAGGGCTGAGTCTTTCTCATGCTGAGGTAATAATTGGGGTATATGAGCCCCAGCTCTGACTGCACAGTGCCCTAACACACACCTGTGTGCTCTTGGAATGGAGAAACTTCTGAATTCCAAATTCCCTCCTTCTCTTAGAGACATTGCTCACCAATAATTCTGCTGACCTCTGAGAGGTGTTTCCATGGTGCCTTGCCTCTTCCACACATCACAACAGGCTGGAGGTGGCTCTCTGTTCTGCCCAGGCAGTATTCATCTGGTCACACTGAGAAAATGTGATGGATAAAGGAGATACTTCAGGTGGGATAGTCATCCTGCTGTGTGAGAGGAAGCAAACTTTGGGATGAATTAGCCAGACTTCACTGTTTGAATTCAATATTTAGTTATTAATAACACATGCTTTGATACAATGGATCCATCCAGGACAAGATTCTACCACCAAGAATAGTTCTGCAGGGACTTTGGATGGAGCAGTACAAGAGTTATACAGTGTAACAGTGTAGCCTCAAGACCAGCATCCCTATAAAAATAGTTTATAGAGCTGCAATTCATGAATTAATCCATACTGTTTTAAACACTTTTATATTTCTCAAAAATACTACCTTTGGGATCTCAACTCCATCACTTAGTAGTTAGGAAAATGTACACTAGCTACTTAATTTGTAATCCCTCATCTGAAAGTGGAGATCTCACAGGGTTATCTTGTAAAGATTAAATGAGTTCGTGTATTACAAAGCTTAAAACTGTATGTCCAGCATGCATCACATACTGTTCATATTCATGAAAGTGAAAACAATGTCTAAGTGTGGGAGTGGAAGGAAGCAGTGGTCCTTTGAGTAAGGCAAACCTTGGGTCTATGGTGCTCACCAGCTACATTATTTAAGGCATATTACTCAATGCCTTGGCTTCTGTTGTTGGACCTGAAAATGGACACATTAATGGCTATTTGGAAAAGTGTTAAAAGTGTATGTGAAGATCAGGTACCTAGTATGTACTAAGAGATCCATACATATGCCTACTCTCCTTTCTCTCAGGAGAAGTAATCTAGGCTTCACGTGAAATGAGTAATCTCGGCTGCACGTAGGTGACATCACATTCCGGGAGTGGTGAGAACAGCAGCTTTCCTTGGAAGATGCTTTTGAAAATGACATTCCACGTTCAACTAAATCAGGTTCTTGTTTCCACGACTGTGAACGTGTTTAAAGGTTTCTCTCTTTTCTTAGGTACACTCACTGTGGGAAAAATCACAACCGTTCTGTTGTGAAGACGTGCTGTGAAGCCCAGACCATCCTAGACAAAGACAGCAGATGGAGATACTCATGTGGAGAAGATCTGTAACCCCCACCCAGTGATTCCAGTCATCCTCCAGACACGTGAGTGAAGGAATCTCCTGAGGATTTCAGCGTCCAGCTTTCAAGTCCTCCAGAACCCAGATTTTTGACTTTTCCAAATATCTATTCTACAGGGCCCATAAACTTAATAAATGGCTCCAATGGGGCACTAAGTTCTGGAATAATTTAGCATAGAGCCAAATAACTGGAATAAATACTCCCCTGAAAGACATCAAGACTCATGAAAATATATGTAACATAATATCATCTATGAAAAATAATCCAAACTACAATTGTATGTGTGTATAAATGTATACACATACTTTATGCTATGATCTGAATATTTGTGCTTCCTCCACACAAATTTATATGTAAACATAAGCTCAAAAATAATGATATTAAGAAGTGCAGACTTTGTGAAAGTATTTAGGTGATTAAATCTTCATAAATTAGATTAGTACCCTTTAGAGTGGGATCAAGGAAAGTCAGCCACTCATTTCCATGAGAGGACACAGCTAGAGGTCAACATCTCTAATAACCAATCGGCTGACTCCTGGATGTCCAGCTTCCCAGTCTCTAGAATTGTGAGAAATAATTTTCCATGGCTTATAAATTATTAGACTGGTATTTTGTCATGGCACATAGAACAAATTAAGACAATGTATGATATGTGTATGTTTAAAGATTATTTATTTATATATAACTCACATGTGCTCCAGTTGCACAGCCCAAGTGCATAAACAACTGGCTAGAAAGACACGCAGTGAGGTGCAAAGTGTTACCCTGAGTGATAGGAGAAAGGATGCAGCAAAAAGGTAAAAGATAACTGAACATTTGGCCCTCTATATTTCTAAATTATTCAAGTTTTCTACCACTGGTAATTAATTAATTTAAAGTGACTAAGAAAGGAGAAAAAGGAAAACAAACAAATAAATACAACAGGAAGTGAGGAGAAAAGGCAGACAGATTTATCCAGGAGCTGAAAAAGCTACTTGTATTCATGAAATAAGTTAATAACCATAGGCTTGTGGAGAAATAAGAGTATTAGTTAATCTTATAGAGAATTGGGATCCTGTCTTCAAGACTTATGAGTTCTGTGACTCAAACAGTTCAGTCAATCTTTTCTAAGCCTTAAAGTCTCTAAGTTTAAAATGGGGATACTTCACTATTTCAGAGCTGCTAAAAGGGTACAAAAGATAAAGTATGTAAAACCCCCAAATGAGGTGGGCATGACAATACACTTCTGCGATCCAGTGCTCTGCAAGGCTGAGGCAAGAGAACTGCAAGTTCAAGCCCAGCTTTGAGACTTAATGATACCCTGTCTCAAAACATTTTTAAAAACTTAAGGACTGGGGATATAGATCAGTGTAAAAGCACTGGGTTCAATCCCTGCAACTATAAAGTAACAAAAAACAAAGTTCCCAAAACATACCATGTTCTCAATGGATAAAGAAGTTCTCTTCACCTTTTTACTTGAAAGAATAAAACAATTTCTGAATTCAGAAAGTGAAAGAAGAGAAGCATTTCAAGTGACAGGAGCAAGGAGCAGGTAAAGAGAAATAAAAGATAAAGCTGATTTAAGGATGAGTCACAGGGTCAGCAGGAAAATCAGAGCTGATCTTATGTGTATGTTTGTATATCGTGGGAATCGATCCTTTCTTCTCATATAGCTCAGATGTGTTCAGCTAGAGTACACACATACATTATGCAAGGTGTGTTTGGTGCTGGAGGGTGCTGAGCACATAATTTTCTTGATTACAGAAAAAATTAAATTTCTTTTCCTCTCATATTTTAATCAGTACCTATAGCATTCCTTGGTTTCTGACCACCTGGCAACAATATAGCAAATTTTAAATATAGGTGCTCTGAAAGAGACATTGTCCAAGGGGAGAAGGATGCACTTGAAAACCTATTAGAAACATGTGCCGTGTCCTTTGAAGGCTCAGCTCTCCCATCCCCTGTTCTGCCCTGAGTGTAGGACCTTATTCCAAAAGGTTGAATGAAAAAGGAAGATACACTAATGATTTTTAAAAAATCAAATACAGCCTGGCCCCCAAAGCCCACCCATCATACTTTCAAATAAGCTGATCACTTACAGTAGAGGTTATTTAGAACAAAGTGGAACTCCAGAGTCCATTTATTTGAATGTATTTCCATTTCAATCACCCTGTTTCAGGAGTTGCCTCTCCTTCACGTCACATAAGGTGAACAGATGTGATTTTAAGGACTTCACAATTTCCTGCTCTGAAAAAACAGAGATGTCTGGACACAGCATTTCTGTCTCTCTTTTTTACGCATTTTGGTGCATATAATTCAGAAATCAGCTCATTTCTGATCCTATCCTTGTGAGGGCTTCGTATTTGTTGCCTTTCAATATCCTTATTCATAAGTTCTTAGATGAGTGAGTTTTCCTCCACTCTGTGCATAAATAGATTAAAGCTGTCTATTGAAGTGAGAAAGCAGAGATCAAGAAGACCTTTTGAGATTTTTCATTTCCTTTGGCATAAGTTTTAGTATAAAAGGAATCCCTCTGACATGAGAGGAACATTAGTTGAAGGACCTCTGCCAGAAACTGGGAAAGAACGAACAGACCTAAAGGGTTTCTTGTGACAACAGCACTTGGTGGTGACAGTAGAGAAGGAAGTTAGCTAGAGAGAGCTGGAGTGGAGACGATGAGAGCTGCCCAGGGAGGGAAAACAGCAGCAGAATGTGGCAGGAAACCTCAAGCTCCAAACTGGCCCTAGCAAACCCTACATGAGTCAAGTAGGGCTCATTTATACGTATTTGCACTATGGGATTGGACTACGGTCCCATGGGCTTTAGTCACATTCGTTCTGGCCAAAATTGTACCATTTCTAAACCTCCACCTTCAAATAGGAAGGTGAAATCCTGTTAGCAAAACCCTCAGGTGCTCAGTCTGCCCACTGGATCACTCTCAAGAGTACTGCACTCTGCAGTGAACTCCCCTCAGCTCTCTCCGTGCCCTGCCCAGAGTGGGCCATTCAGATTCCCCCAAGTGTATTTTGCCTACAACCAACAGGTGCCACCTCTGGTGTTACCTTTTCTCCCTTTTTGAGAAGCACACTGTCCTTAATAAAGGGTTTGCTGAAAATATTATCCTTGCTTCCCAATAACCTGGCTTGTTGCACCTGCAACTTTTGACTCTCAGTTTCTTCTCTAGGAAGTTCCAAGAATTGAGACACCCTGAACAACCCAGATGTGATGCAGATCACAAGTGCAGCCAGATCCAACAATCTGCTAACATTTTGCCAAGTTGAGAGTTGGTTTCTGCCCTGAAACTAAATATGGAGAGAATTATATTATGGATGATTATAATATAATCCTCCTAGAATTATTTTATAGGAGGTTTATTTTAGTCATTCTGTGATTATTTTTAGTATGTCATAAAAACAAAAAGACAAGAGAAACATCGGAAAGCAATATACAAGGAAAACAACAACCTACCATGTGTTTTCATGATTTTTTGTACCATAAAGGAAAAGTAATAGCATTATCAATGAACATGTCATTCTTAAACACTAGTTACATACTATTATCACGTTGGGCACTCAGAGAAGACAGGAGTTCTACCTCCCCTAAGGGGAAGAATAACACACACACACACACACACACACACACACACACACTAAGATATAATAAAGCTGTTCTGAATAAGTGATAAAAAGGTGCATATGTGTTTACAAAAGGTACAAAGGAACTCCCTAATATTTGCTCAACTTTTCTTCCAGTTTAAACTACTCTAGAAATTAAAGTCTACTAAAAATAAATAAACAGAAAGATAGCATGTCATCTAAACTAAAAGTAGGCAAAGTTATAAAAGTGACCTTGATCTGGGACTTGAGAAGGGATAGAACTGGGACAGACAAACCAGAGAATTAAAGGGAACAAAAGCCAGGAGCCTAGAATGTTAGACATGGAGAAGCCATCCTCACTTCACCAGAGGGAGAATGTTACAAAGCCCTTAGAAACAAGTTTGAACTCTGGAGTAACTAGAAGATAAGGTTCTTGTTTTACAATTATAACATCCATCATGGTATTAATTTATGCTCTAACATGCCTACTCAATAGTATCAAAATGAAAGGCGAATTATTGATGAGCTCACAGAGTCAGGGTTTGTGACCTTTAATACTAAGTGCCACGGATAGCCTGAGATGAAGACAACTCAGTAATCAAACTTCTGTTCAGCAGAACTGAGGAAGCAAGAGAGTTTTACAGGAAGGAAAAAAATCCCCAACCTTGCTGAACTTTTTCTTAGAAGGAAGTTTAAAGGGGAGATGTACCAAGAGAAATTGAAGCAAACAGAAAAAAATAATAATAGTAACCTTGTGCAATGGTAATTTGAAGGGTAAGAAAGAAATTTGTGCATTTAATTATGATAACACCAGTTTGTCTGGAAAACTAAACTCAACAGAAAAGCCCTTAATCACTAACACTGCTATCGCAGAGAAGCGCCTCCTGGTAACTGCCTGTTTGACAGATTCTGGAGGACAAAAAGACCCTGCAGACAAGAACCTCTCAACCCTGCTGCCTACAACATCAGAGACCCCCTGAATGTGGTAAGTGAGCACAGACGTGCGCCTGTATGTGGTGTGTTTGCGGTGTGTATATTAATTTCCCCCTATTGCTTCTTACCCTTTGTCCTTGAAAATTCTTCTCATTTTCTAAAACAAATTGACAAAGTCCAATTTGCTCCATTGCACTTTGTCTCTCTAGTGCCTTCTGCTCTCTTTTGTTCTCGAAGGTTTTAGTCATCTTCACGGTCTGCTTCCGAGGGGGCTAAGCTATCGGAAACCCTTCTCAAGCCGCAGTTTCTTTCCAGTATGCCCTTCTACCCCTGCCTTCTGCTAACCTCAGAATAGAAGCTTCTAAACCAGTTGCACAGGTTGAGAGGTAGTTAGAGACCACCCGCCTGGCCCGGATACCTGCCGCCAGAGCCCGTGCCAGCTAAGAGGTCAGACTTTAATTGGTCTCTTGTTGACTCCTGCCACTTCTCCCCTCCTCGCCAGCCGAGCAGCATGGCAGGTGGTTCACCAGACGCACATGAGCCATTCACCTCCACTGGCTTGCTATCCGGTCTTCTAAATCAACAGCCCTTTCTTGGCTTGCCCTTGCTTCTCTCCACACAGTCTTTAAAAATATCCTACCGGTTGACCATTTAAATTGGGAACATTTCTATTAACACCCAGGCTAAGCTGGCAAGATGGGGTGGTAGCACTGGAGAGGAATAGTGGACAAATATTGAAATTCTACAAGTACCAAGAGGTGTGGGAAACAGCTCTGCATTACCCAAGGGGGATTAGTCAGGACAATGAGATGAGATTGAGGAAAAGTAAATGTATGGCCCATTGCAAGAGAAGAGCTGTGAGCCGAGGTTCAGTTAGATTGGAGGATGGCTTCCATGAGGAAATGGAAGGGCAGAAAACTGAAAACAAACCAAGTCAAGTGCCTGAAATAAACTAGAAGTAGCTCCTTACATGAAGGGCCCACTTTTGTCTGCATGTGGTAATGGCTGACTTCCCGATTCGGACATGCATCATCCTCAGACTTTGACCAGGGACAACTGCTATTTATCTTCTATACATTTGAAGAGAAATCCCTAAAACTTGTAAAAGGTAAAACATTTCTTGCTACAGTATTTCAAAAATATACTTTTATGATAAAGTCTTGGTTTATCGCAGAATCACAGCTTTTTGCTCAGTCTTTATTTGAATTCATAAGACATTTGACAGTTAATAATATCTTTTCTCATACCGTCTTTTGCATGACATATATTTTACTTTTATATTGTTATTTTTATTTCTTGCCACTTAAGCAAGCTGGCAAGTTCTTTGGAGACAGAAGAGACTTTATTTCTTAAAACTTTAAGCCCAGCATATTATAGCCAATTATAAATACACCCAAAGAAATCACAGTCATCAAGTGCTGTTGTAAATCAAAATCAGTACAAATTATTGACTATGTATTATGTGCCAGCCATTCTGCTAGGGAATGACATAAATTCACATAGTTCTCAGAGCAATGCTACAAGTATCCTTGTCTCCATCTTGCCAAAAGCGATCGGGGCCCTAGGGAACAAGAAAACAGTACCAAAACCACCTAATCAGTAAGGGCCAGAATTCAAGTACATCTGTTAGCTTTGAATGTTTAGCTTTATTACCTTATAGCACCTAGGAACAGCTAGCTTTTGGTGAATGTTACACAGCAGGCATTTAGCTAAGCACGTCACATCTATGAGCTAGTACAGGATGCCAGCACTATTACCACATGAGGAAACTTATGCATAAGGAAACCCGCACAGAAGCACTGAAAACCTCGGTTTCACAGCTAGCAAGGGGCGGAGCTGGGATTATACTCATACTTGTGCCCATAATCTTCACCAGGTTAGCAGACTGCAATGGTTAAGGTTCTTCTCTAGAGAGACAGAATCTAATATGCATGTAATTATGCGAGGTATGCCTCCAGGGTTGGAGGTGGGAGAGTCCACTGTGACCACCTGTGCCCTGGAGAGCCCAATGATCCAGTAGCGGTTTAGTTGAAAAAGCAGCTCCAGTGTAGAGTGAGAATCTGCCAGCTCCCTGAGAGTTCTTGGTGTGAGTTTGCGTTAGAAGGCTGAAGAAATGGGAATCTGATGTCCACAGGTGATGGCAACAGCAAAAAAGGTTTTCGCTCATGCAGAGCAGAGCTTGCAAAAATGCAGCAGAATTCTTGCTTCCTCCCACCCACAGTTGAGGATGATGGCATTCACAGTCTGCTGAGTTTTCTCTCAGTTCTCTGGTTTATACACCAATCATCTCTGGAAACACCCCACTGGCCCACCCAGATGTGTCCTTTACTACCTGGTAAGCATCTCTTCAACCAATCAGACTGACATATTGCGATTAATGGTCATCTATACCACCATTTGGGGAGGATGTGAAATTCAAGAGCATCTAGATCTTTAGATGTCTAACCCCATGCCAGTTTCAGCATAGCATCCATTATTGAGTCAATAATTATGGTTTTATTTAATATATGAGTCCAGGTAAGCTTCAGCCAACCTTGTCAAGACAACTCAACCCTGCTCCTGTACTTTCTGAAGTTCAAGAAAGTGGCAGCAAACCTCGGCCTGAGGATCAGCATGAGTGCTACTGTACAAGGATCCCTTACAGGAATGGGAGGTGAGTCAAACAAGGCCACCTCAAAGCCCAGAGAACAATATCTAAGAGGAGATAAAATATAGGAAATATAAACTCTGATATTGTTAGAGTTGATTGTGTTAGTTATCAACTAAATCCATAGTTCAAAAAATAAGAGCTCTATTTTGAATTTTCTGAACATTTCTTTTATTGACACATACCACTTGCTCACAGAACAACTTTAGAAGTAATTCCCTGTGGAAAGAATACCTCACGGAGCATCAGCCAGGCCACAGCTCGAAGGGAGGTGTTGCATCTTCTGGCTGTCTTTTCTGCCCTTGCACCCTGACATAATAGTAAACACATCAAATCACTTGATCTACAAAAGCTGGGTTTCAGGGCATCTAAACTGAGTCCCATCTAGCACTAGCTAACTAGGTAAAAGACCACTCGTGGGACTCAGTGGAGACAGCACAGCAAGAGCATGAAGATACAGGAGGCCATCTCTCTCTGCGGTTTGTGCAAGGAGGCCCCGCAGGTTGGGTACTCACATCAGCTAGTCTGAATAAGTAATACACACTACGTACTCACCTATGTCAATTTTTCTTCAACGTAATATTAATATGGAGAGGAAGAAGATGCAGATTCACTTAATAGTATTTCCATGTCCATATTTGCTTCTTGTAATTATGAATTTTTAAATTAGTTGTGTCAGAATACTGGGATATTTTATGGCCTTTTGCAGGAAGGAGGGTATTGTGACCTGAACAAAGATATTTGTGCTGAGGTACACATCCAACCTCTTTTTTTCTTTCTTTCTTTTCTTTCTTTCTTTTTTTTTTTTTTTTGAGATAGTCTGGCTAAGTTGCTAAGTTTCTAGGCTCAGACTTGTCACTTCCCTGTCTCAGCCTTCCAAGCTGCTGGGAGTATCAGCTTATGTCACCATACCAGCTTGTGGTATTTTTTAAGAGGAAAAATACAGAATTTCAAAATAAGATGACAGGAAATTAACAATGGTATTATATTGCATATTGTGTCTTCAAAGTAGTGGTTCAGATTACCAGACATAGGCATACAAAATTGATCAAACAATTAAGGATTAATTTTTCCTTTCAATAAATGAATAGAAATTAGTAGTACAATGATCTTAGCTATCTTGTGTATATGTATATATATTTTTCCCTTGCCTCTTTCTTTCTTTTCTCCTTTCCCTCATCCCAGCTGCTCTCTATTTTTGAGCAGTTTCTTTCCTTTTCACAATATCTACAATACCTTTTATATTTTATTTACTCTTTCAGTTTTTTATACTAGGCAGACAATACTATGCTTACACATGTGGGTCTGATTTATTTCATTTATAGTATGGTCTCTCATTGCATCCATTTACCTAAAAAAGCCTTGCGGTTATCTTTCTTTATAGCTGAGTAATACTCCATCGTATAAAAATACCACATCTTTTTTATCCATCCCTCATTTGATGGACATTTGGGTTTTTTCCAAGATTTAGGTATGAAAAATTGTGCTGCTATAAACGTGGGTGCACGTGTATCACTGTGGTATGATGTTTTCAGTTCTTCTAGAGAAAAACCCAGAAGGAGAATCACTTCTGGGATTGGGACCTCTAGTCCTAGGTTTTTAAGGAATATCCACACTGATTTCCACAGCGATTGCACCAGTTTACACTCCCACCAGCAGTGGAGAAGGGTTCCTTTTTCCCCACAGTCCCTCCAGCATTTGTTATTGGTTGACTTTCTGATGACAGCCATTCTTCCTGGGGTGAGATGGAACCTCAGTGTCGTTTTAATTTGCATTTTTGAACCACTTCTGCCATTTTTAAGGAATTTTCACATTTAGAAAAAGTTTGTAAATATTGGATTCGACAAATTTTATACTTTCTTTCTATGCTAAATTTTTATGATTTGCTGACTTGAGGTAGCATCAGATTATACAGTGTCTTCCAAAATGGAAATCATATTCATTTGTAGAAATTGCTTTCTGGTGATGCCAATTTCCTCAAGTAATAATTGAAGCATCAGAAATTTTCACATCTCTATATATGGCTTTATACAGTTTTTTTCTGATTTTTTTGAACTGAAAAGATAATTGCTCTCTTTCATTGGCTTTCCTTTGCTTCTTAGAGAGCTAGGACTTTGACAAATGCACAGGTTTTCCAACAGTGGGTGTAGATTTCTTCAGCTTTTCTCTCACTATATTCTTGAACACATAATTTGTTAGAGGCACAGCCGCTTAAATAAGGGCACTTGCCCCTTCACCCTCATGCTGTTGCGTCAGCCCTTCGCTTCTCTTCAGCCTGCCTATATGCGCTTCAGCCTGTTCCAGTACACTACTGGCCACTCCTTGCGTGCCACTGTGGCCATGTACCTACGCAACCAGAGGTCATGTACCACTCTGCTGGGTCGCAGTCCCTTTTGAGTACGGTGCTGCACCCTTGTGGCCTGGAAGCTCCATAAGCATTATTGTAATTCTCTTTAATGTATTTCTTTGCCCCATGTTGGGAGCCGGTGTGATGGCTTGCTGTTAGTCACCTTGGAAACAGCCCCTCCCACCGTGTTACCAAGATGGCGCCTATATCCTGTTTTCTGGTTCTTGTTGCTGACTCTGTGTATACCTTATATAGAAAGGTGCCTGCTTACGGCGCCCTGAAACCAATCCTGAAGGCCCACGTGGCGTAGTGTGATTTGCTCACCGCCCTTATATAAGTTGCTGTAACGGGAAGCTGGAAGAAGGAGAAGCCCGGAAGGAGCCACAGAGTGTGGACTCCTGTGGGGTATGTGCTGTGTCCAATAAAGAAAACACGTTACAGAATCTGATCGTCTGTGTGCTGTCTTCTGCGGGTCGGGAGCGGCGCCGGACAAGTGGTGGCCCGTACGAGGAACCTCCCATTTTTCGAGCCCCGTCGTGTTTTCTTCTGAGACACAGGTAAGGATCCTTCAGGTAAGCGGAGGCTTAACCTGGCCCTGGGTGGATGCACCCTAAGGGAGGAATAGACGCCTCTTACACAAAGAGCCGTCGCAGCCCGATAAAACAGGGCAGGCCTGTTGGTGTCTGTGCCGGAACAGGCTTTACTTTTCGTTTTCGTTTTCGTCTCGCCATGGGAAGCGCAGAGAGCACACCGCTGGCGCTTTCACTTGGCACCCTTCTGAAGTCACGGGGCATCAAAATGCCAAAGCAGTGCTTGGTTTCGTCCCTTAGGAAGGTTAATTAGATTGCTCCTTGGTTCTGGCCCACTGGGTCGCTCACGGAAGCTTCCTGGGAAAAGCTGGGACAGGACATACGGGCCGCTGAAGATGAACACTACCTAGACCCCATGGTCCGCCCAATTTGGGAAATGGTGCGTGCCTGTTTAAAGACCGAGCATGACCTAGGGGGCCAACCGGCAATAATTGAGGCACGGCGGGCATTAGATCAAACCCGCTCTGAAAGTTCTAAGGAGAACTCCAAGGCCGAGTCTGAGAGTGAGTCCACAGACTCGGAGGACGAGGAAGTCAAACAAGGCCGCTTCAAGCAGCCGGCCCCCAACAAAGAGCCTCTTTTGGGTCCGCCTCCTCCCGGTCCTCCCGACCGGGCCCCTCCCTATCTTGATTTTACACAGCTGCGTCACGAGCTTTCTCAGCTCC